>VXBW01006793.1:320125-589270 GCA_013400375.1 Thinocorus orbignyianus
GGGGGGGGAGGGGAAAGCCTATATACTTTTAAAATTATTCCATTAATTTGACATTTTTTTTTAAATTTCATACTAGGACCAGAGGTAAAATTCACAAACTCTGGATTCTTTCACACAAAGCAGCAATCAGCACAAGGGTTAGCCATGAACTGCACACATTTGTAACAGGAATACTCCTTTGCATCCGATTTGTTAAAATCACAAAGCCCTTTCCTAAATGTCAGGATGTAACTGCAAAAGGACACAGAACGATGCAAACTATAAAAGAAAAAGCTGAAATTCAGCTTTATCTGCCAGAATGCAAGCCTGGAGTCGAGTCAGGAAGAGCCTGTAGCACAGATCCGCGTGGTTATTTCGGCGGGTTCATTACCAAACACATTTAACTCGCTAAATCAATTATTTTTTTACAGAAGACAGTCTGCACACATTCTCCCCTGTATATGCAATCAATCCTAGAGAAAATTCTACTAAGTAGGTTGTAAATAGATCTTCTCCTGATTTTGCAGGCTTCACCAAGTGATAAAACTAGAGTGTGAAAGGAAAAACTGTAAGGCTGGGGAGCAGATGAGGCGCTGCTATTAATGAAGAAAAGACAAGTATTTAAATTGAGAAGGCATCTTGACGTTTTCTATGCAAGCTGAATAGGCGCACATAATAGGAAAATAAAACAGCTATCAGACAAGATAAATAGGAATACATCAACAGGGACTGTACAGAATTAGAATGGCAGAGCGAGAGAAGCAAAGTCTTTAGAAGAATACACTAAAATTTTTACTTTGCATTATAATGTCATCTTAGAAACAGATGGCAAAATGCCACTAGAACAGGAAGATGTCAAGAAATAATAGTGTCAGCAGCTATATAAAGAGCTAAGAGATGCTTCAGACTACCTTGGATTTGTAAGGCCGTGCTCTACAAAGTCTTAAAATAATGTCACCTATGCAAGCAAAATAAGGGAGGGCACAGCAGGTGCTTGGCCAACCCACCAGTCATTTTTCCAAAGAGAATCTGGGTTCAGGATCAGCCCAGAGCCAGAAAACAAGGAGACTGTTTCTAACATGTTATAAAGAAGCCTTATTGTCATTGCTCGATATAAACTACACACGGTTCAATACATGCTTAGGGTTGCTTATTAAATTTGTCATGACTAATTAGGAATTGATAGGAAGAGGTAGTAGGGACTGATCTGGGAAAACACGCTTTAAACGCGAAGGCTATCATCAATGTTAATAATAAATCCAGCGTGATCTGTAATGAGTTGAAAACCGACTACAATGTGGGACTAACAGCACATACGGATCCAGAATGCTTTATAAAGGACAATTTATACAGCACCATAAGCCTCAAAACATTAAAATGCCTCCTTGCATTCCTAGCTAAGCCCCGAATGTTTATTTTGCAAGGAATAGCTCTTAGTGCCTCATACAGTGGGATTCACTTATATTAAATGGGGAGAAGGAAGAAACAAGATAGGACACAAAGAAGGGAGAATGTGATCGGGAGTAGCTATATAAGCTAAAGAAGTTTAGTTTGTTTAGACTACATTTTGTGGGAGGGCAGACTTTGAAGAGACAGAGGAAGAGCTCCTGAAGCCAACCTGCCCAGCATGTCAAGGCTGGTCAACTTTAAAGGCTGATTTTAGGAGGCCTTGGGAATAAAGATGAACAATCTCAATTCTATAACCTAGGTATGTCTCCAAGAAACCCTACACAGCACAGGAGAAACAGTCACATAGACTCTAAATACATGCATTTTTGGCTCTCTGCTTATTCTTTGTAACTTTGTTTTCCACTTTGTACAATCAGGAGCTTGTCCCAGGCTTTCTCAGAAACACTAACAGTTAAGGCTTGAGTGGTCTTTACAATTAGCTCAATCTATTGCATGACAAGTCTCAAAGCCCCCTGGTTTACATCAAGCTGCACCAGGCAACAAGTCCCTTGGTTCTCAAGCTTTCATTGCACTACTGGAGTTTTATAAACTGGAGCACGTCTTGGACTGACTGCAGAGGCACCAACACTCGGTGTCACGGGGTTATAGAGTGAAGGGCAACCCCCAGCATCACTCTGAGCCATCGAAAACTTGGGTCTGGTAGGAAAGCAAAAAAGCTGCATCACTGAAAAGTGCAGTAAAGAAAACAAAAAAATCAAGCCAACAGTATAACAAATACATTTTAGTTGTTAATATTTTGCATTTGTGGGTTTTTCGGCATTTACGTATTTCTATATTTGTATTTAAACCAGCTATGAATAATTCCCAGTTGTCTTCAGAAGGATGGATGTCTCAGACTGCAGGCAAATCCGCCAAAATGAAGGTAAAAGCAGTATTTTGCTGAGTTTAGCAAACAGAGTTGAACTCTCTTAACTTAACCATTTTTCCCATTTATGAAACGGGTGATGTTAGATCATTTGGGTAATAAAACACAGATTGTTGACTGGATCAGTTATTTTAAGGTTATAGCACACGGAGAACATATATTTCCATTTATCCCCAAAGGCTGCTTTTACAGCCATAAAGCAATCAGAAAGCAGGTAAAGAACGACTTTTATGGCAGGATAAATGAATGATAATTAGGCAACAAAACAGGAGGCATAAGTAGCTGGAAACCTTTGTTTCCTTGTTCCCTTCAAGCCTTTAGGTTTGAAAATCCTGCTGACAATACTGAAGGAGTTTGGGTAAGTAACTATTAGCAGTGACACACTGCCAAAGCCAGTATGATGTATTTTGGCTATTTAAACCAATCATTATGTGCAGAAATGACTCATCAAGGCAATAAATACTAGGAGGGGAGAGATTGAGGAGGGAAGTTGCATCTACCGACACAACCCTTGCATTCAAGATGGAAAATGGTGTTGCCTTCAGAAAACAGAAGGCATGGAGGTATTGAAAACCTTTAAGAATAAAGACATAGCCATTTTTCCAGCCACCTCTGTGACCCTCAGCCCCTCGCGTCCCTCCAACCCCATCACTTCATCCCCTGTGCCTGGGATGAAGCACAACTCTGGTACAAAACACAAAATGGGGACAGTTTGCCACCATCTCCACCACCTTCCCACCCCTTCCTCATCTCAGCAGCCAACAGATGGACCATTCTCACCCCACTCCATCCTCTCCCTAATCCCTGGGTATTTGCAGAAATGTGCACCTTCAGAGTTACTTTTCTATGGGTCATCAACAAGGAGACATTTATTCACCCACACTTCCCCCTTTCATGTTACGTACTGGCCATGCTATGCTAAAGAAAAAAACAGGTCTTTTGAGTTCACAATCTTTAAATGTAAACTTCCCATCTAAAGTGAAGTTTCTCTAGTGGGGAGAAAATGAGAACACATAATGTTTCTAACAGTTATATAAAAAAAAAAAAAAAAAAAAAAAAGAAAGAGAAAAGTGTTAAGTCACTCCAGTAGATATTTACAGTTCAGTCATGAACTGGAGAGAATCCAGAGAGACCTTTAGACCTTCTGCAGAAGAGCTGATCTAGCAATCGCTGTGTCATGTTCCAGCAGCATGGAATCTTCCCCTACTACCTGTACTAAATGTATCCGTGGTGAAGTCCTACTCCTCTGCACTAAATGCATTCACAAGTCTTGTTTGTTCCTGTGCTAACCCTGTCTCTTGGTTTATCCAGGTCTCTTCTTCCTCCAGCAAGAAGGCAGCAGCATCTACCGGTCTGAGGAGATCCCAGTCCAAGGTAAGAGGACCTTCAAGAAGGATGTGATCTCCTCACAGGTGGGCTCTCCTGGGCTACCCAACATTTAATACACCCACTCAGTTCCGACTCAGCTAATGCATTCTTCTATATCAGCAAAACGACAGACATTTTACAATACAACTTTCCCTTTTTCAAGATTTGTTCCAAACTTTTGCAAACTGCCGCAGTCAGGCTAGTGGTTTTGGGTCACAGGTTTGAATTAGATGCTGCACTCGCTGTTTTCTGGCTATGTTCTACTAGACTCAACTTGATAGTTGCACTGAAAACCTTTGCTACCGAAGTATGCATGAGAGCAAACCTCTGCATCAGCTCTTTCCGAGGGATTCTTCCACTCAGCAGATAATTCTAGCTCTAGAGTTTCACTACTATCTCAGATATTTTTACCACAACTAGTAGCTTTAAAGCCTAAAGTTATTTTTAGTTTTAAAATAGAACTTAATTCATTGCAGCATCCTTCCTTATTAACTTTTTTTTTTTTAAATAAAAGGGGTAAAAAAAAAATAAATTAACAAACTGTTTCTAACAGTCAAGGCCACTGAAGGTGAAAACACAGCGACCTTTCATCTTGTAATTCTGCCAAGATGTGGTACAATATATTTAAGGTGTTGTAGCTGGACACAGAAGGCATTCCGGGGAACAATAGTTTTTGAAAAAGTAATTTGCACTGTATTTCACAATATAATGAAGACATTTATTTGTGTTGATGTCTTCGACACCACAGAACATGTCTTGCACATAATTGCATCCAACTCCTCCTCACCTTTTTTGTATTAATAGGTAATAATTTCTCCTGCACGCTTTGTCCTAGTTTATTCTGCCTCTGAAATCCGTGAATCTGCATCAAACAAACCAAACTAGATATCCTTGAATCGCTATTCTCAAGATGTTGGGCAAATCAAGGTTAAAGAATGTTTTACTCAAGATGGGATTGACCTCTTCCTACTCTGCCACCAGTCAGACACTACAGCCAGCACAGCTGGAGAAACTGAGGACGTGGTTTCCTCAACAAGAGATGAAAAAGCATGACCTGGCAGGATGACAGCAACTGTCCTTCACTACAGAACTTTATCTACCAAGTCACAAATTTGGCACAGCATTGTGTATGAAATTGTCCAGCCTGATCTAGGAGGACCTGCTTTGGAAGGGAGTTGGACTAGAGGATCTCCAGAGGCATCTCCCAACCCCAGATCATTCTTTGATTCTGTGAAGAAATATGGAGGATAAGTCCTAATCTGTAGCTCAGTCCATTGAGAAAAACATCAAGGGAATGAAAGGACTGTGAGGAAATCAGAGAAGGAGGACAGAAAAAAACTGGTACAAGATCATAGAAGTCAGCAACACAAGAGAGGTGCTGATTCAAAGAACATGATTTTTGGAAGGAAGAAATTCAGACCAATACGAGAATTACAGCCAAGCTTCCCTTCCCTTGGTTTCGTTTTTTTTTTTAAGAAATTTATTTTTCACTGAAACATGGGCAGGTAAGCGGGAACCGTAGGAAGGCTGTGTGCCCAGCATATGGTATTTAATCATCTTATCTTTTGACATCGCAAACTTCATTATATCGCCATATAATCTTGTCTGGTGTCATTGTGTATTACAGTTTCTTCTCTCAATAAAAGGATTGTCTAAGCCCACACTGCATAAGTGTTCTTCAGGAATTTACGCTGACTAGCCCAAAATGAGCTACAGGTGCTCCCTGCTCCCCTCTTAATTACCCACGGTGTGGCATTAAAACATCTTCAGCCTGCTGATGCTTCCAATAATTCCTAGGGGCACACAGAGGCTTCAGCTCTCTCTCTGCACATTTGGTCTAACCCTTTTTAAGTTATACAATTATTTTCAGTTCTCGAACTTCCTAATCAAATAGATCCTATCCCTTCTGTTACACAACTTTGTAACTTGTCCAGGAAGAAGGGAGTTCACAAGAGATTTCACATGGAAATATGCTTCTGGAAAGACTTGCTGCCTGATGGATAATCTTTGCCAACAAGCACAGTAGCCACTTGCCACACAGCATACACTCAGCTGCAAGACAGTGATACTTGACACTACAGTAGCTTCTCAGAAGACAACCCAAAACACAGACTTTGAATAAGACAACACACAGTAGAAACAACCAGCAAGAACAGAATTTCACGAACAGAACCAATTACTCCAAACAGTGATTTACTCTCCTCAGCAACTTAGTTTTGCCACCTGTGTCTGATTTATTTTGCACAGTGTATCCATGTCTATGCCACCGATTTCCATTATAAAAATCAGATCTACTTGATCTTCTCTAGACAAAGTTCTGACCAACCTGGTCTAACATTTAGTCCAGCCTTGCTCCCATCATCAGGTTGGGCTAGGACAACACTCAAAAGCACCTTACAGTCAGAATTATTCTGATACACCAGAAAAAAATAAATAAAATTCATTGTTTCCACGTCAATAAATAAAAGATTGACAATATGTGTTTGTCTCACCTTGTAATATCAATGTTAAAAAGGCCTCACAGCCGTTCAACCACTGTTGAATGTTGCAAATTGAACAACAATGTAAATCCACCTATTTTAATCATAACTGTTTCTGAGGGTTTTTTTAATTGTAACACAAGGCTATTTACCAGATTTTTTATTCATTCATTTATTTATTAATTTGCTTATACTCTACAGAATACTAAAGAAATGTAAGAGTTAAAACAGATTCTGAATAAGCTTCATTTATTATTTTCCTGGTGTTTTTCTAGATAAATTTAGCATTAAAACAGAAGCAGGAGAGCTCATGCACTCATGCAATAAGGCACAGGGAATTACTTTTGATGAGCTCACGGCTACCAAAAAGAATGTAATTCCCAAGCTGAGTTTTTAATCCGCTGTCCATCACCTGTATTCTTGAAGTTTTAGCGTGTCATAAGACACAGCATAATAGATAATCACTGACTCGTGGCTCATTCCCTCCCCATCCCTTTGTAAGTCACTGCTGATAATAAGTAGTGAAACACATTTAGAAACATACAGATTATGGTATCGATCCTCCTCTCATATTGGATCCCAAACATCTCTCTCTTCCACCAAGATAATATTTCCATTTGAAATGTGCTTAAATCTACTTTTATATGTTCCTTTGGCACTGAAAGGCCAGAAAGAGTGGAAAAAAAAACAACCTGTTGTTTCAGTGATACCTCAGTAATATTTTTTTCAAACATTTGCACTGAACGTGTCTGTTTGACATAGAAACACCAGTGAACACCGAAGTCACTCGAACACAGAGGCACCGCAATACCAGGTGTCTGAGCAGCAACTGCAAACAGCTTCAGCCCTTACTATGCATCTTTATACAAGACAATTGAATTACTGAATACAATGGGAAATTCATTAAGATATCAGCAATACTAAAGAAACAGTGTCAGGCAACTCCAAACTTCAACAAGCCCTCCAAGAACCATCAAAGGCTTGTATAATATTGATTTTGCAGACTATGGAAGACAGTTGAGTGTAGAATACAAACAAATACATACGGGAAAATGTACTCAAAAGTCAATATTTCTTTGTAAAAAGAAAAAAAAGAATAAACCTTTTCAGGTTTAATCATTAAGGGAAGGTATTAGTGAGATACTTAATAACCTGCACTAGGATAATTGCTGTTCAATGTGGTCGTAAGTAAACAGGAAAAGTGTACAGAATAATATGACAGAGCTTGTAAACAAAGAAATGCTTCTGCTCTGTATATTCAAATCACAAAGTTATTTAAATTTTTGTCTGTTAGTTTTTAAAAAAAATTATAATTACGACTATCACCTCATTGAAGATCTACAAGAAGAAATGTGTCTTTACAATGCAATGGCAGGTGAAAATTAATGTCAATGAACGCTGCCTAATTTCTCTGTGAAGAACCAACTTCTAATTTTGCATAAAAAGCAACGAACTTTTAACGCATTCTGGAAAAAAGAATCAAGAGTCACTAACTCACCATTTCAGTGGCTGCCAAGATGTCATGCATTATATTAGGAATGGAGAGGAAGAGGAAATAAAACACAAAGGGTCATTAGGCTTCTAACTGTGCTGTACCCACTTCTCAAACACTGCACATGGTTTAGGTCATCGGCACTCACAAGATTCCAGTGCAGGAGAGCAGAGCCCAGAAGAATGCAGAACAATGAATTTGATCAGAGGAATGGAATGGATTTCATAGAAAGAAAACTACATGCAGTGATTTTGGAAAATAAGTGGCTGAGAAGAAATATGATAGAGGTCTATAAAACGATGAGTAGTATAGAGATAGTGAATAGGCAATGATTTTTCATTATTTGCCATTATTCCAGACATAAGTGGTATAAAATGAAATTATGAACAAGCAGTTCAAAACAACCATGAAGAAGGACTTTTTCTTCACAACTCATAATTAAATCATACAGCTCATTACCCTGGCATGATGCTTCTGCCAAGAGTATAAATTTTTTCAAAAGGAATTAGATAAATTCCTGGAGGGAATGTCCACCCTCAAAGCACTAGAAGCAAATACTCCACACATTACTGGAGCTGAGAGAATATAACCAAAAAGGGCCGATCTGCAGGTACATCATATTGCGTCCCACCCTCTGCTGTTGTCCACCTGGGGACAGGATGTTGGGCTGCACCAGAGTTAACCCATCGATGCAGATCACAGAATGGTCTGGGTTGGAAGGGACCTTAAAGGCACCCAGTTCCAGTCCCCTGCCCTGGGCAGGGACACCTCCCACCAGCCCAGGTTGCTCCGAGCCCCATCCAGCCTGGCCTTCAACCCAGGGATGGGGCAGCCACAGCTTCTCTGGGCAACCTGGGCCAGGGTCTCACCACCCTCACAAGAAAGGATTTATTCTTAATATCTAATTTAATCTCCTCTCTTCCAGTTTAAAACTGTCCCCCCTTATCCTACCACCCATCCCTGATGAAGAGTCCCTCCCCATGTAGAACCTTCTGTAGATCTTCAGTTCTCCTCAACTAATCCTACAATCCCATGGCAGACCCTCAAGTCTCTTATCTCAAAAAGAAGTAGGATGGGGAAAGTAAACGAGCCTTATAGTGATATGATTGCTTTCTGAGACTCTTAGATTGTCTTACATACACAGAAAATAAGATTTTTGCTCAGTTATGTCACCTTTTCAAAAAAACCAATGCCACCAACCTGCTAAGGCATAGAAGTTTCTTCAACAGGTTTAAGATGACTTCAAGTTCACAATCAGTTTGAGATGTAACCTAAAATATTTCTTAAATTTAAATCAAATATCATTGCATTAAACACCTTACGTATAATGGGATATTTATGGCAACCTGAATTAAATCCTTTGTAGAAACTAAAAAGGGGTTGCAAAGATATGAAATATCTTTACATTTTCATTTCATGCCACTGACAAAAACATATGTTTTCACCGATTTTTCATCTTGTCTAGCAAAACTGAAAAACCTCTCCATTTGTCAAAATAAAATGTTCAAACACTTTGATTATTGAAATTACTGTGACTCCATCCTCCATCAAGGCAAAATACAGTTCATCATTCAGTGGTACCACTCTAAACTTTGTGGAGATAACTCTCCCAAAAAGGTTCTCTCAGCTCAAAGTGGGACCAGTCCTGTTCTGATCGAGGGTACAGAAATGGATCATCAGTGCACCAGTATGAGGAAAACCCTACTTACAGTACAAGTCCATGAAATAATCTGTTACAGGGATGGACAGGGAGCCCAGATTGCAGAGTTATCCATCCCGCAACAAATCCAGCACTGGATGAAATCAATGGCTCTATAACAAAGAGTTTTTGCTGAGTTTCACTGAGTTTTAGCTCCTGCTGCCAAGTGCTGCACCAATAATCTCCTCCCAAAACATCAGCTGCAGGAATACTGTGGGTCTAGTGATACCCTTTTGAATCTCAAGTATATCAAATACAAGGGAAAGCTGACTGGGCTGTCAGCTTCTTCCTTTTGAATGAACAGGGAAGGGAAAAGAAATGGGATAGAACAAGGAAACAGAAAGGGTTTGCTTCAACAAGGTCTCTGGGTCTCTGTAGCACTTTTCCTTAGAGGCTTTTATTATGGTGACCCATTTATTGATAGCAAATATTGGGAGCTCGGGAAATGTAGATTAATTCTGGGAATCGTCTGCCTCAGATTTCTTGCTCTATTTTCTCCTCCTTCCCCTCCCACCCCGCCAACTACTTTGGTGTTTCCGTCAATGACAAAAAGATTAAAGTAAACTAAAGTGCCTAGTTTCTAAATTCACTTTGATTCAAGATGACAGTAAGTACTCTCAGAAAGAGAAATCTACCAGATTAATTAATTAATGTTCTTATTCATTAACTGACTGATGGTTCCAACAAAGAAAAGATTTATAGTATCATCATGTACAAAGATTCCCTGCCGCTAGCCTGCTGTTGAGGGAACTCACCAAGATTAAGAAAATACGCACAAAACATAGTTAACATCCACCCAAGAATAAGACTGAGATTAACAAAACAACAATCATATCATCGATTCCCAACAGGCTGATGAATTTTGTAGTATCTAAGACTAAACCCACCCTTTAACAGCTTTATTGCTTCTGACGTTAGCTCAACACTAGAAATACATTAAATTCACACATGGTAAATGCAACATGGGATATTAAGTAAGAAAAGCGCATAGAAAGTCTATTTAAGCATTTAAAAAAATTTTAGATGTGCTTTTATGATCAAACAATGCAGTATGAAACAAATATTTAAAATTTATCTTAAAACGTAGCTACCCTGGTAAGTGTAATTTGGAAATCTTTAATGAATTCACCTCAATTAGCCTTTCATTAAATAGCTCATTAAAAACTGATTTGAATATTGCTCAGGAAGAAATCCTTGTTCAACTGTTGTGACAGACTAGGAAGCCAATGAAGGTGAGGTTAAACACGTGTTTTGGAGCAGTCTGAAACTTGTATTTGTTGGAGGGGAATAAGCCCTCAGTTCCTCTAACACCTAATAGAAGGCCAACTCCCCACCTGAGAGACAAGCACCAGCAAAGGCAAGGGGTAGGGTTGGGTTGTTTTAATTCAGACAGAACTAGTAATGAACTAATCCACCCTGAATACATCTCGGCTGTCATCAAACCTGCTTACTCCCAACTCTACTCTTTCAGGAAAACAACGGTTAATTTTAATTTCTCTTTTCAGTGGAAACATCACCTTATGAATCAACACACACACACACACACCCCGCCACCGAGGCATTTAAAAGAGCAAACACACATTCAAGGGTGCTTGAAAAAATATTGTGTAACACTGAACGTGACTCAAGTGCAGAAGTGCTGCTGGAGCCAGCGTGTCTCATGGATACAGGGAAAGGAAGTTTAATGCAGAGGCACAATTTTTTTATTAAACTAATTGATCAGATCAGTAGGAAAATTCCCCTAATTACCCACCAGTCACTTCAGCCGATCTTACAAAAGATTTTTTTTTTCTTCTACGACCTTCCCTTCAAACACAGCTCAAGGCTCTACACTGTCTCGCATCAGGGCAACACGAGAACTTTGGTTTGCTTTAAGTGGGACAGAATCAAGACCCAGAGAGAGGAACGCAAAAGTCTGGGGCCAGGAGACAGGAAAGATTAAAAGTTAAAACATACCTTTACATGCCACTTTAACAAGTGCACAGCATGGAAGCAATTTTTTATTCCGCCGTGCNTTTTGCCTTTTTCTTCACCAAAACTACTGCAGGGACAAGATTATGTCACATTGGCACGGCCTTGTGTTGAGAATGATGTTTTGTTGCATTATCTGGAAGAGGTCACTGAACAGTTGGGACTTGAACTTGTCTAAATCTAAGTCACGTTCTGTCATTCACGTATGTTGCAAAGTGTAGGGAGCCAACAAAATCATTCTCGAACCACAGAAAAACAGCTTTTTGCCCATGAGCTCCTGCGCGGTGCCTTCAGGCACAGTCTTTACTTCCCACTGTACTGCTGTGCTCCTAGTGAAAGGTCAGGAAAGAGACCAGTCTCAAAAACCAGACCTGACAGCACTTCAAGCTCTTCACATGCCTGAAGTAGCAGCATTATTAGCATATAAATCCAATCCAATGCAAGAGTAAACACTAATAATATTGTTGCAAATATTAATAATTTAAATCCAATAGAACAAGCATCTCAAGAATGCATACGTATGTAATGAACACCACTAATTCAGCTGAGCCTAAAAATACATTTTTGAATTGTTTTGTTTCATGCCATCGATGATTAATACATATGGATAGGCACTTAAAAACTTATTCATATGGAAATAAGCCGTGACATTCCAGGCCCTTTAAGCGATCAATAACTTTTAGCCAATACGTGCACTTTCTTCTCTATAAGGCAGAATTCACCAGGGCTCCTGTATGCAGTCAGGGACGAGGGAAACAAATGTATTCTAGTAACTATCAAAGGCAGTTAAGCACAAGCATATCACCTCTGACTCAGAAAATCCAGGGATCCTAGTGGGCTCAGGGAAAAAAGCTGAGGAAGCGTTGATGCATTATGCTTATTCTGCTCCCTACAACTCTCTGGATCACTGCAGACAGACAGACTGGTCCGACTCAGTCCAGGGGTCTCATTTGCTGTTCAGAATTGAAAAAAAATTGCTAAATACTGTCATTTGAGGAGAGATAAATAGCAATAATCAAGGTGAGCACTACATCGCAGAATAACCTGTCCCCTATAGGATGGGCTCTGCAGGCTCCTCACGGCCATGGGAAACCATCCCACAAGGAGCCACCACAAAAGCCTTCAGGGAAGCACCTCCCTCCTCTTCTTGTCAAGGCCAAGATTGGCAGAAGCTACAGGTCACCCTGCTCCAAAATCCACTTTCCCTGTCCTTTCTTCCTCTCTTCTCCCTGTTCACCATATCCACGGAACATCCAAGGGGATTCAAAAGTGCTCGTGGGCTCTCTTTTATCCTGATGCATTCATTACTGTGAAATATTTGGTATATACTGGGTATTTTCCTCTTTTAAAAGGCTTTCAGATAGACATGTCAACAACTTCCATTGGAAGTAGGAAGGTTGATTGTTAATATTAGAGAACAACCTGCCTGCTGGACAGGCCTGACAGAGGATGATATAAAGTTTGGAAAGAAATTCCCAGTGCTTGATGGTGAGATTCTGCTCAGCCATTCAGACATAGCCACCTACTTCTTTACCTTCTGATCACTTCACAAATCACATCACCACAAAAATCACTGAAATTTCATCAACGATGAAGCACCTTGTGTAACGTAACACAAAGCAGAGGCCAAACCAATCCTAATGAATAATCCTTTTTCCCAGTAATAAAAGCCATATTACAACGTGCCCTTTACTGAGTGTACTTCAGCTAGAGGAGGCAGTTACATGACAACACCATCATCGGCCACAATGAACATCTATAAAATCGTGTACGTGCCTAATGAGTTATTTTAATTCATGTTTCATCCTACTTGTAGTTCTGCAGAACTGTGGTCAGCTGTGCTGACAGCGAATTCATGCTCAGGAGCTTTTTAACATGGACACAAATCCTTCCCAAAAAATACCCACTCACAACAATAAAAGGGTAAAGACATTGAGGGGGGGTAAAAAAAATAATCACAGCATGGAAATTACAATGAAAACAGAGAAGCAAAGGAATATTCTTGACTTTTCTATGTCATAGACAATATAGAGTAATCTCATTTTTTGACCTTAACAGTGAACAAGCAAGATGACAATCAAAATATCTGATAAAGCAGAGAGAGGCACGGATCAATAACCAGACACTAAGACAGAATCTATATTAACCTTAGGAACTGAGACAAAACCTCTATCTACAGCTCCCCAAACACAAATAAACCAGAGAAAAATAGGCAGAAAACACAGCAAGTTTCAATGCCCTTAAATCTACCATATCTTTCCTCTTCATTATCCTGTATGATATTTATTAATTTACAATATTTTAAATCTGCAATTTAGTTTCCATTTATCCTATGCTCTTTTCATCCCACACACTCGATACACATCTGTAGCTCTGTTTACACAGTGTGACCACTGGACTCCACACCTTCCCTAAAAACATCTTCTTCTGTCAGAGTTTTGTCCGTGAGGATTTGGGAAACTTCAAGTTTGCATTCAGATATTTTAAATCCTGAACAGGAAGAGTGGCTTCGGCAGGGAAAGGTGCTTCCATGATTGCATTTAACTTCAATTCAGTTTGTGAACAAGTCCATGCCCAGAACAGAAGCTGGTATGAGGTGGGTGGTGTTTGGGATGGGAGGATTGTAGCTGTAACGTAGGAAAAAGCAAGCAGAATGAGAAAAAAATAAGGAAAACAGGTTTCAGGCCAGGGTGGAATCTGGGAGGTTGCCACAAATCACTGCAGAGGCTCATGCTTTGGGGCAAAATTGTTGCTGCTATTGGAATTTCCCCTCTGCTTCCTCTCCTTGACGTCTGATATGCAGGCAAAAACCCTACACTAAACCTATTTGCTTTACGTGGTCACATCGTTATGTTCCTGGATTAATCAGCAGGCTGTATCTATTGAGCAGCCCGAATCGACACAAGTTTTGGATGCTCCCTGCTTCACGAGCCAGCTCTGCTTCGAAGGAAAAGCTAATGAGGAGCAGCGAGAGAGTCTGAGTGGGAGTTGTGCCCGTCATTAAGAAAAAGGAGCGAGGATTTTAGGAGGAGACATATCACTGGACTGGGAACTCACTAAAGGTTACGAGTTCTCCTGTGCTTTCGGATAATATACTACATGTACAGCTCAAGAAGTGACCTAAGTGGCACAAAATATAATTTGATGGATAGAGGGGAACATAGAAGGAGTGTGCTCTGTGGTTTTAAGTCTCCCATTATGGGAGCAGTCATGCATAATCTCCCCATTATCATCACTTTCCTCTGTTAAAGAAAAAAAAAAAAAAAAGCAGCCTTCCATTTATGTCTGTTAAGGGCAAGATCCAAGAAGACCAGGCTTCATTATTCCAATACTATTTTAAAAATATTTCCAGAAGTGTTATATGTGCTTCTAGGATGGGGGACTGACTTTCCAAAGAGCAGATAAAAGCAAACCACGTTCCTCTGAACAACTGTGAGGAGCCACCATGCTGACTCGGGCAATTCCCTCAGCTATTTCAGAACCAAACCCAAATTATGCCTCCACCTTTTCCATTTAATTCTCTTTTTTCCTTCGCCTTTTCATTAATCTTTTTCCATGTCATCACACACACATATACCGGTAATACACAACACTGTATAGCCACATATCAATGAAAATAAAGCACCATATTCAAGCACTTCTGAGTTAGTGGAAGCCCTTTAATTTCCTCCTAATATATTATTTTATAAATATTGTTCATCTAGGCTGTTTGTTGGTATTGTCTGGGTTTTTTTTTTGCTTTTCATCATCACATAATTCAGACGAAAGATGAAGATAGAAATCCAAATTAAAGCAGACCCATATAATCTGAAATGTAAATTTATCTCTCTGTGAATTAATGAAATTTCACTGGCATGAGTGGAGGAATGTTACTTCTATTTGAGCTCAGAATTTGGTCACACTTTTCAGAGCAGTGCAACTAAGCCCGTTTTTTATGAATATTTTTATACATGAAGCAGTTGCCATTTTGCAAAGAAAAAAAATAATCAATGTAGCATGGAACAAAAGGAAATCTGCCCATTCGCTAGTTATTGAGGTTTTACACCCTTCCTCTTTTCTACTTCTCTCAAAATCGCTCCCACTTGCATCATAGTATTCGTCATGACACAAAAAATTATATTCCTTTTTCCCCAAAGCTGCGTTTAGCAGTACACACCTCCAACAGTTCTTCAGTTTTGAAGCAAAAAAAAACAGTGCCTAACTGACACATGTTGGTTAACATATATCATGATCAAAGATTGAGTCCTTATTGTGAAAAAAGCAGTTCTCTGGAAGATGCTTAAGAGGATAAAACTTTTTGCATGACAGATGTCACAATAAAGCAAAGTAAAACTGTAGGATCCAGGAAAAATATAACAGTCTTTTATTCTTCTAGTCACTGATGATAAATGGGAGGAGGAAAGGGAAATAACTTATATGCATTTATCTTGACACATCACTTTTGGTGCATACAACACTTTAAACACTCAAAATTTAAAAAAAAAAAAAAATGAAATCTTATCAGGCCTGTATCAAATGGATTTGTCAATGCTTAGTTGAGTTATATTACAAATTACTGCTGCATATTAACGTGTCTCTTGAGATTTACTTGTGTATCTGCAAGCGTCAAGGAGTGAAATATTTTACTCGCGGCATCATTCAACTCGTGGCACAACGCTATTTTTGCTACACTTCACCATCCCCAACTTTTACTGCCTAAAACGACACTGATACCATTTTTCACATCAACACGGAAAGGAAAGGCTACTGAGACAGAAACCAACAGGAGAGGGTGGAGCCACCACCACCTGAGGGGTTCCCTGATCCTTGTCCCCATCCCACCACCAAAGCTCCCACGCTCTGTTCTTCCCTTCTCCTGCCTCCAGCAGGGTCAGATGCAGGTGATACAGGTGATGATACCTGTGTGCAAACAAGGAAAAAATAGAATACTAATTTCCGAAACTATATATTTTAAACTGTCTTTCATACATCTTCTTTTAAGTTTGGGGGGAAAGTTCCAATAATATCAACAAAAGCACAAGATTCCAGTGCAATACATTCATATTTTAAAGCCTAACTTCTTGTCTGCCCCTATTTCAGTTTTGCAGAATGAAGCATTATAGTATTTTGCATCCCTATGATGGAACCGCTGGCCTTCCCCCTGTTTTACACAAAGGTGCAAGATGCTCTTTTATCAGGTAAAACATACCCTGAGCTTTCTCCTATATACAGCACCATGAAACGTGGCTCCTTACAAACATTCAACAGATTTCTCACCAACTCAGAGAATAAAACACTCAGTCCAAACACCAAAAAAATTACAAAAATATTTTTTTTTTTGGTCATTATAGTAACAGTTCCCACAGAACCGTGAAAGGCAGAATAAATACATTATTTGATTCACACACACAAATCACCAGCTCCATAATGGAAGGAAAAAACCAACTCCTAGAGCCCCTACCATATCTCATCCTGACCCTAACACCTGCCCCAGGCACTCCTGGGGGTAACACTTGTGTGAAGGCTTTTTACAGACAGCCCCCAGCCCCTTCAGTGTTTGACTTCTTAAAATATAAAACTACCTGGCACAGACCCGCAGAGTTCCTGTATTCAGCTCCCAGCACACCAGATAGATGAAGAGAAGTATTTTTCCTTGGGAAAACCCAAGGAAAACCTGTTCATTCCTAGAGAATCACTACATTTTTGTGTCCCTGCCTAGCATACGCATAAATTGCCTAACTAAACAATTCTTCACCAAAGGAGCTTTTCCTCCAGCTGGATGAAACATTTAAAGCAATTTATTGCATAAAGGCACACAAGACCATAGCAAGGGAGAGAATCTGACTCTAACCCTTTGAATCTAGCTAAAGATAATATCCTGACAGTTCTCCCAGAAATTCTAGCTTATTAAAGTAAATCTACCGGCAAGTATTAAAGGCCAGGTGTATGCTTGAAAACACCTCATCTAAAAAACAGGAGGGAGGTGGTGCTTATTTCCAGTCCTATTGACTGCAGCCTTTTAATTCATCTCTCTGTGATCAATTGTGTGTGTTTATCTCTTGAAGTGCCTTCTCATTCCTCGCCCAAGGACGTGAGTGAACTTGTCAGGGACAAGGAATACATCAGTGATGAGCGTGAACAGCATCTGTTCTCCTAGAAGAGACCTAAAATCACGTCATCCACAAACGGGCAACATGCAAAGAGATCCAAGCCCTCCTCGGATTGGTGAAAAAATTAACTAGTCCCTACACTAAGATTTAGATCATCAGTTACAGGATAACTATTAATAATACAACACGTCTAAACCATGCCCAAAAATCTGTTGAGCCACTACTGAAACACGCACATACGTGGGTTGAAGGACAGTCCGTATTTATCTGCGGTGTAGGATAAGAAAATAAAAATTTGTCTGTCAATCTGAAGGGCAAATTTTTAATAAGCAAAAATTTTACAAGAAGAATTACTCTGTTTCTGCTAAAATTCTTTAAATTATTAACACACAAGGCTGCTTGCCTTTAAAAAAAAACCAACCAAACAAAAAATGACCAAACCCCTTTTGTCTCAGTACACAATTCACCTTCTGAATACAAAACAAGAATTTTGCATTTTTCAGCAGCTGAACAGCTTTTTTTCCCCACCTTTCATTGAGACCTTTCTGTACTTTGAATGCCTTGAAATGCAGCTTTGGACAACTTCTCATTTTCAGTGATTTACACACATTTCATTTCCTGATAGGCATTATTCCTGGCGCTCATCTGAGGTGAGGCACGGCAGACACACAATAGTTTCTCTCTTTTCAAATATTGCTAGTGATTAACTGAAGGATTAGATTTCTGGTTCTGTAAAGATTTTGTGTTAAAAAAATCTATTTGTACGTTCAGACCCCATGCTTAGGGAATGGTTTTACTTGGTAGGAAACATGTGAAAAGAAAACATCGACAGCCCACTTACTTTGTTAATATTAATGGGGCACGTGCAGAGGGGCTGCATTCCTCAGGTGCAGATAAACTGCATTTTTCACTGAATTCTATAGATCAGAAAATTAAAGATAAACAACACTTTGTGCTCTTTTAACTTCAGCCAAATGTGGAGCAGCCTCAGAGCTGCCAATGTTTGCCAAGCTATGCAAAGCAGAGCTCAGAGGACTACTAAAAGCTTTGTCAGAAGCCTCTCTTCTGACTGCCTCATAAATTGGTCCAGGGCAGTCTCAAGAATTATTCCACCAGCGCCGTAACATTTCATTGCCTTGGGTAGGAACTTTCAGTATATTTTTATCCCAACAGAAGCAAAGAGTAATGCAGAACACCACTTGGCCCATTGCATCTGAGAAGTGTGTGAAGTGGCCTTCACCAGTGCCATGAGCCCACCAGAGACTTTGTCCAGCAATCAGTTTCCAAGCAACGCTTCCTTATATTCGTACCTCTTTCAAGAAACCAGCAATTTCAATTTGGCAAGAGGAAAGTGTCGTGCATTACCATCTGGTGATGTGTTTTTTCAACATCTTACCTCTAACATCACTAGTTTTCCACACTAGGCAAAACGTTCCTTTCCACTCCTCGGCGCAGGCTGTTTCGCCTCTTCTTCCACGCAACGAAAAGCAGGCGTGTAGCTCCTAGAAAAATTCACAGGAAAGCACAGTTCAGAGAAATTATAGTTTATAACACTTTCTAACATTCCACGTAAGAAAAGGTATGAGGATCTCCCTCAAATGTGGGACAACTCCTGTAAACCAGGATGGGCTCCCTGCAACCTAAACTACATAAATTTACATTCACAGGCACGACCGCAGTTCTGATTTAAAATGTAATTGCTAACATGCAAAACTAGCTTTGAAGTAACAATTACAAGATCTCATTCAATGCCAACTCAAATCATAACACAATACAAACAAGGTTTAATAAACAAGAAGCAAACTTTCGAGGCAGTGCACACCTTCCTTACCGAGAAGGCTGCAGTACCGTTACATCAGAGATAATCCTGGTTACTCAGTACTGCAAGTTAGATGTAAATAACATAAAGCAACCAACAGACAGAAACAAAAATGCTTTTCTGTATAGAACATATACAAGCTTATTTACTATATAAATAAATAAAACCCAGACAGCAACCTTGGTGAATTATATACATACATAATATACGTAATGTGAAATGAAAAACATGAATCAACAGTTAATAAGCCTTAGATATCCTTTTCACAAAGCAGCTGATAAACATTCTCCTCTCCTCCCCTCTGACTAAAGCATTAAACTTGAAGTGAACAAATATTTTTGGACACTTGGTGGTTTGATCAAAAAATCTCCTGAAAGGTTCTCTTGTGTCTCCTCCGTTTCCTGTACTTTACATCCAGCAAAACAGCAAAAAAATAACTTTTGTTATTTCAGCTGGTAATAATTGAACAGCCTTGCTGTAAATTCCATGAAATGTTTGAGGAACTATTCTTTCCTTTAGCACATCACAGTCATCAACCACCTTTTGTATTTGTCAGTCTCTATTATTTCTAATAATAGATAATAATAATAGTTATCAGAGTCACACAATAGTCAATGATCAAAATAAACCTGAATAAACAAGAATCCAGCATAGTTTTTATCATGTTTAATCCCTAGCCTATAAGCACTAAGTATCGCATTACCTACAAAATACAAGCAATTTGGGCCCAATCCAACAGAAAACATCTCTAGGCTCTTTGACTATGGAAACAAAACAGCTGGCTCAAAACAGGTCCGTTTCATTCCGAGGAAGGGCTATGGTCACAGGTATCAAGATGCAGCAGCCAAAAGTTACAGGTGAGATTGGGTACGAGAAGGGAAAAAGTTGACAGAAATTCTGATTTGCTGCCACCCAATGCCAGACCCCAAACCTAATGTGGGACGATGACACTGCCCGTCCCTGCAGCCTGCAGAAGACAGAAAGGATTGGTTTACATGCTTCTCTCCTTCCACACTCCCAAAACTAACATCCAGGACCTAAAATACTGCTTCAATATTTTTTTGCATTCTCTTTTCCTGTCCCATCTTCCCCACTTAACGAAGGCACTCAAAATGTTCAGTTACAGCCATTAAATATATTAACAGTTCTCTTCTAGTCCCCTAATCTCAAGACTACCAGACTCTTTCTCTCTGGACCACACAGCTGCAGCTGTTAGAGGAAGGTCAGTTATAACTTCTTATCTGCAAGCCACAAAAATCAAGGAAAGCAAAATATAGCATCATTTTCCAGAAAAGTATTATAGCCCAACAACCCGCCGAGAGAAGAGAAAATGCAATACATTCTCTGTCAGGTAATTTGGGATTTGAAAGGGAGTGTTGACATCATTCTTATTATAGTCTTATCTCTAGGTTTTTAAAATAGAACTTGATAAATACAGTAAAACCTGTGATGCGATAGCAAAATAGAAAGGCACCAGACCTCATAACCTCCCTTATAACCCCAAATATTCCACTCTCTGGTTCTGTTTTCATTTATTATCTTTAACTGGTCACTCTAGAAACAGTGTAGAGAAGTGCTTCCAAATAAATTCTCTGGCAAGAAAATACAAACAAATAATGAAAACCTACTGGTTGGAAGAGGCTGTGTTTTGGAAATCTATTATGATTTCACCTATTAAAAGATCAGATTTTGAACTACCAGTGGTAGAAAGTCACACATTATGGGAAAGAACTCCTCAGAACTTTGAATGTGCACTCATTTAGTTACATTCTAAGATTTAAAGCAACAGTTGCTAATGATTTAAAACCTTGAGTAACTTTTAAATAGTCTGAGTTAGTTACAAGGCTAAAATCTAGGAATATTTTCAAAAAAGCATATCAGAGACTAGACATTTTGTCTCACACCAATTGCAAAATGATGTGTTAACGCACACCCATGATGGGAGCCAAAAAATCATGCAAGAAACTTGAAAGGCATAAAGAGATGCTTCTGTTAAGATAGCACTTCATACTTTTGATAGAAGCAATTCGAACTAATTAAAAGAAGCATGGGAAATTCGCACGCAAAATAATCAGCAAACAAATGGACAGAGAGATTCCAACAGGTAAGATAAGATACCTTTTTAGTTTCAAGTACATATTACAAAAATATCCAACACTGTCATTTAACAATGATGATACATGAGAAAACTTAAATAAAGAAGAGTATGTAAAGACTGAGGGTGGTGAGACACTGGCTCAGGTTGCCCAGAGAGGGGGTAAATGAATCATCAGTGGAACCATTCAAGGCCAGGTTGGACAGGGCTCTGAGCAACCTGGTCTAGTTGGAGATGCTCCTGTCCATGGCAGGGGGTCCTAAATGGACTTTAAAGGTCCCTTCCAATCCAAACCCTGTTCTATGATTGTATGGACCCTTTGGGAGGAAGCTGAGCAAGGATGCTGTAAGCCCTACTGCAGGAACAGCTGCCTTCGAGCTGTGACTCAACCACTTGGCTCCCGTGGACATGGTAGAATTAAAAAAAACACAACAAAAAACCCAACTCTCCCTACAAAAAGCAACCCAAGGGAAAAAAAAAAATATAAAACCAACAGTGGCTTCTTACATTTATTTTGACTGCCAAAATCATCATCTTCTCAGCGTTTAAAGCAGACAGGTCTCCAAATACAACCAAATGGTGCAATGCCTTCTAAAAATTGCCAAGTACAAGAAAATGTCTTTCAGACTAAATAAAGTCAGTAATGACAAACACATGAAGCAAAACTTTGTGGAGTAATATAGCGATTAAATTTGAGTACTGTGCTTAGCTTTCCAGATAACTCCGGTGCCAAGCACAGTGTGGTTGGCATCCTTTTGACTGTAGGCTTCGAAAATCATTTCCTTTGAAGAGGATTTCTATTCTCCATCTAGCAATAAAGATGATTCCTTTTTATTTTCTCACTCCTAAAGCAGCAAACTATCCCTGACAGAGCACTGCTTGACCACGTACTTACACAGTTTCATATTTTGTCTGCAAAAGGAGTTTTAGAGCATATATTTTTATAATAACAAGTACTAATTATTCAAACAGATTAGTTAGCTATATAACAATCTGTTTCCAAGAGACACTTTGAGAAGGAAAAAAAAAATAGTATCTTTCAAAACATGCAGTGGTTCCCTTGCAATACGGCCGTTCAAATTCTCAAACAAAGGGTCAGTATTCAGAGGTGGCAAAAATAAGCTTGAAGTTCTACTAAGGTGAAGAACACATCTGACAGGTTTGGGAGGTTGGTTGGTTGTTTACAATATCTTTAGTGTCATTTAGCTAATAAATCTTGCAAAGAAATTCTTCCAGGAGTTATGAAACCCAGCTCTTCTGACTTCTTTATTTGTTTCTCTGTAGTCTATTAATGTGACCCAGAAGTTCCAGCAGGAAATATCTCTTAACAGCCTCTACCTAATGAGAGTAATAATTGAACACAACTTGAACTTCCAAAGTTTCTGCCATTTCTTCCAAAATGCCTGGAAGTTTATATTACGAGACGCTCTGAACTGCACAGAGTGTTTCTAAGAACACTTAGACTTAAATACAAAAGGGATCTAAAAAGAAAAAAAAATAATTAAAAAAAGAGAGAGAGCAAAATCTGTCTTTCAGTCCAGGCATTTTCTGTGCGCAGGAACCCTGAGAAGCCCTAGAAAGATGACACACATCACAACACAGAGAAAAATCACTGTGTGACTCTTCAAAAGGACACGGTCCTTTTTTTTCTTGGCAGCAGTCTCTGTTCACGACCAGGACAAAAGTTACCGAGGGACTGAAGAACCGCATTTGATAAGGATTCAAATACTCAGTGTGTGCCATAGCTTAAGCAGTGGTAGAAGAAAGAATGGCAATCTAAAAAAAGCACTATATTAACAAAGATTGATAGACTGATGTTACTTTTTTAAAGATGAGAATACCGAAAATGAAATGTATGAGTTATTTAGGTAAATGAACATTTACTGAACAGACACACAAAGCACCGATTAATTCTACAAACACTGCTATCTTTTAGCAATTTGGTTTTAGTCAACAGAATTGCTTTTAGTGTGCTGCAAAGACCATTATTTGCTGCAAAATAATACAAGACTATGTGAACAGTCCAAAATTGCACTAACATAACTCTCAAATACAAATTTAGAATAACTTCCTCCACGTTCTCTTTTTCCCTACTCTCCTGTCTCTGACTTTTTTTTGTTTTCTCCTCTGTGTGTTGCTGTATGAGAGTCTGTGCATAGATTTATAAATTCACTGACTCATAACACCTTAGCAGAACTCTTTCCAACCCGTACACAATTAATAGGCAGAGTCTGCCCTGGAAAATGTTGACCTCTACCTTACAAGCCCATTAACACACACCTTCATTAAAGATGAAACCATTTATGGCAAGAGCCAAACAGAAAACCTGCCCACGTCTGTCAGGCGGCACATAGAAAGAACATAGCAAAAATCTTGTTGAGCTACCGGAGAGAAAAACTTAGCAACTTCAAATGAGTTCTACTGTGAGAACAGAATTTGCAGAATTTTGATGTGATGTGAGGGCTACAATCACGATTAAACAAAAAGAACACTGTTTGACTGGTGCTACTATAGCAATTGTCCCATTTGCTGCTATGATATGTATTTATAAATTATGCAACAGGTAGTTTATGTATATAAGCTTGGAAGAATGCCCAAATCACCCAGCCCCAACGTTTCATTTGTGTAAATTTGTGTAACTTCGTTAATCTTGATTTGAACATATCACTGCAATGCATTTTTGCTTCCTCAGCAAATTGGCCTAAAACCTACAGATTTCAAAGGATGTGGCTGAGTTGCTGGTTTCTTAGTGGGAGCGAACGATACTCAGTCCTTTGGTTGTAAAATTGAGTGATAGAGCATACGTGCCTGTGAAATGGTTCTGTCTGAAAGATACTCTTTGTTTCACAATGATTAAATGATTAATGGTCACAGAATCGCGGCAGGGATCACTCACAGTGAGCCAGGACATGCTTTAAATCAGTAAGGAAGTTGTTCACACTTTTAGCACCATGGTGTAAATCAGGGCTGCTCTTCAAGAGCCCGAGTGCATCCGCACGGCCCCTGGCACTGGCCAGGCTCTGAAGAGCAGAAATGCAAAATTTAAACCTGTACAGCCAGGTCTAGCACACATTGGTGGGTTTGCATATCATAATGTCACAGAAATAACCTCAAGGTTAAGCAGAAATTGTGCACGATTTCCTTTAGCCCTACACTAATTCCACAAATAAGTGACAACATTGGCTCACCAAGTAGAAGGCACTGTAAATATTAGTGTTCTTCTTCACTCTTTGATGGTGTACACCATTTATGAATTATTTCAGGACTCAAATTATGATTAATCTCCATTTGGATACTACCTGATACTACCTTGCTCATCCTCTGCTTAAGAATAAAGTCCATTTATAATCACAATGTGGAAATTGCAATGAAGAAAATCACTGCCAAACAATGATCCAAAAGACGATTTTCCAGCAAGTATTTAAGTTTGCTAAGAAGTTTTCTGATGGAGGGAAGAGACGCATCCTTGATCCATCGCCCCACCACGCTCTCAGTTCTACATTGCCAGCTTTAACTGCTTTTGAGTTTTCCAAATTATTAATGGAAAGGAAGACTCTACATGATTTCACCTTCAGCAGGAGATGTGGGCTCAGGAGCCGGTGCTGTCAGTGCTGGCTCTGAGATGGAGAAGAAAGCAGGACAAGGCAGAGCTCTTGGTTTCATCCACCATCTTTCTGCACCAGAATCTTAGAAGGGAAATGCCAAAGAGCCCAGGATATCATGCTGGTCTCTTTTCCCAAGTAAAAGGCAACAGAACAGGAGGAAATAGCCTCAAGTTGTGCCAGGGCAGGGTTAGATTGAATCTTAGGAAAAATATCCCTGGAAGCATTTAAAAACTGGGTAGACATAGAGCTTAGAGATACGGTTTAGTGATGGTTTTTGTCAGCATTAGGTTGATGGTTGGACTCAATGGTCAGAACAAAGGTCCCTTCGAACCCAGACAATTCTATGATTCTACAAACCATGTAAAAAGAACTAACAGAGCACGAGGCCACTGATAAAGTATAGATCTATCTGGTGTGTAACAGATTCCCAGACCAGCCATCTATCTGCCATGTTTCTGTGCAACACCAGAAAACGGGGTAGCATGTGGTGAAACTCTGTGTTTTCACCCCACCTTCAAGGTTCCTGACTCCACAAATGAAAAGTAGCTTCGCTTCTCTATAGCCCCGGCTGCCAGCAGAGACCAGTTATTGTCACATAAACCACCACAGAACATGAGGGACTTCTCCCAGTATGAAAGAAGTCACAGAACAATTATCTCAGTCTCTGATTACATTAATAACCTACAAGTTGGCTTCGCTCTGAGGAGCATAACTCTTCTTTATTGCTGTGTGCTCAGAAAGCTCTTTGGATCTGGAATAAGTGATTACAAAGTCAGAAAACCAGGTTTCTGTCTGGCCCAGCCGTGTACAAGCTCCTGACCAGGCTGCTGGGGGAGAATTATAGACGGTTTTGCCTCTCCTCTTCATATCCTTGTGGCCAACTTTGTCAAGGTTACTTTATTAGTTTAAATTCTTCACTGGATTGCAGATGGTAAAAGCACATTTCTAGCAGTACCTTTTCACGTCCTCCTGCTGAGAAGCTTCTGAGCGAGGAAATATGAAACAAAGGGTGAGTCCTGCTGTTGATTAAATAGCTGGAATTTAACTAGTAGGAAGTTTGCACATCTGCTTCTTTGTCTCCGTTTTTGCTGCTTGTACTATTGCAGAGATTATGCACTGTGTGAGTCACATTGTAACTTCTAATATTAACAGCCTGATTTCCCACATTTGTTGTGTTTTTTGGTTTGTTGTTTTGTTTTTTTTTTTCCCTTTAGAAGCATGAATTACAAAAGATTTCTCCTTCCCCTTCACTTCTGAAAGCAATTAAAAACAACAAACTATTTAACAAATCACTAACTGCCAAGAAGTGTTCAAATTAGGTCTTTTATTTTCACAGCCGCCTTGCTTTTGATTTGGAACAGAACCAATTAGCTTTCGGATCCCTCCTCAAAAATACACTTCTGCTAACATTTCAACATACTGAAAACAATAAAACAAGAAAACTTATAATGTTTTACAGTATGGCTTTAACAAGATGAATAATTTCTAAAGATGTATTCTTACACCAGGTATTGTTTGGATTTAATTCAGATGTCATGTCACCAAACTCTAAAAGATAGATGGAGGTTTGGCTAATATTGTTCTTTCCTCATTATTCAAAATAAACGTTGATGCAGAGCAGAGGCAGGGGGAAAAAAAGGAGAATGGAAGGGAAAAAAAAAAAATCACTCGCTCCCTATTTCTTAATAGTCTGGATAAGATGGATTTGTATGTTTTGGCTTTCAGTAGCAGAAATAGAATTGCTATATAAATGTCAGTTTGAGTGGAAAGATCCGACAACTCGCTCCCCAGCCCCCACCAGTTTAATTCTGATTATTGCCAGACAGAGAACCCACTCCTTCCAAACACCACCCCACTTTCAGAAGGCTTTCATTGTAAACAGGCAGGGAAAGGGGCTCACTTTTCCAATGGAAATGCTGTTATCTTGCAACAGCTGTTTGTAGTTAACTACAGCCCTACTCAAAGCCTTTAAAGTCTGCTTCTTGTTTAGTCTTGTATGTATGGGAAAGGCTTTTTGGGAGATTAACTCCTTGTGGTCCATTAGGCTAGCACTCAGCAATAGAATCGGGAGCTAAAATAGGCTTCAGGTTTGACATGGCCCAGAGCTCCATCCAAACCCAGCGAATAAAACCTCCTGCCTTCATTTGCCTTACTCAGCACTTCAAACTAATGAAAGCTTAAAATTTCCAGAGCTAAGTCAGCAGAAGCCTATCCAAAAATCATTTAAACAACCCTAAAAAATCTCCAGTACAGAGCATTTTGATACCAAAACATAGGAATTAGAGGAAGAAAACAAAAAAAAGGAATAAGTGAGTTCTTTTTGGCCATTTTCCTCACCCCCTCCTCCCAGAATAAAAGGCTGCCTTTTCAGGTTTTTTTTCCCTTTTGAATCCAAACTATTCCTTGCAGACAAATAACAATAGTTGCTTAGGATTCTTTCAGAAAAAACGGAAGAAGCTCTTTTGCCAGCAATACTTCTCTCCTGTTGTTTCTTACAAGTCTCAGCAGAGCATAATATCACCAGGCAGAGCGCGCCGCGCCATTTGGCTGGGCTGTAAGAAGGCGCAGGAGGAGGCGGCAAAGGCTCGCTGTAATTAAAACATGCTGCCACTAATGGGACACAACAAAGGGAACTGGGAGGGAAGAAACGCTGACGTGGGCTCTGCGGAACCTGTAAGGAAGCTGTACTTTACCTGACAGCACAAACACTCCGGTGCCACCTAATTGCCACTCACAAGTTGGCTGGGACTGAGCACGGTTAAGACATGGGGTTATTAAGAGACCTGAATTCAAGGTTAGAAGGCCCAGTATTCCTTATAATATTTTATATAAGCACAAATTGCTCCATGAGATGCTCAGCATGACTAACGTCACCCTCGGGGCAACTTCCAGGGAGACACACAACACTTGACGACTTCTCTTCCAGCACCATCTCTACAACTCCGTACAGATGGGCTTCAGCACGATGTAGTTGTTCCCATGCCACCTCTTTCCATATTCATAAGTTACGCTTTTCAAACCATGTATTTTTATCCAGGAGACCTTGTGGGGCACAATATGCCCAAGAATCGAGGCGTGCTCCCTTACTGTAATAATTTACAAATTATTTTGAGCACGCAGCTGAAAACAAACAGCAAGTTACATTTGTTAAACTCGCAGACTCTTGATATGACAAATAAGGAAAACTGATTAAGTCTAGCAGGTTAGGTTTCTTTTTTAATTCTTTAATTATAGCACTTAACTGATTTTTAACATTCTTCAGTACTCCCTCCCATCCTCGCCGCTTCAGCTGTCAGACAAAGAGGCACAGATCCTTTTGAGTAGATTAGAACCAAGTTTCCTCCATCGCTCTGCTCTCTAGAAGAGCCCCGTAACACAGTTAGCCAGATTTACTAGCCAACGCTGTTGGATATTTTTAGGTTAAAAACTATCTCAGGCCATTTTGCATTGCTTATTCTTCCTGAGAATTATTTAATGGGTCAGGGAATCACTCTGAACACCTACAAGTCCTCTCTTTAGTCTTTGAAAGTTTTCTTTGACAGCCTGCGATTTGCCAAGGAAATTCTTGGGTTCTAAGATTTTTTAGAACTGGTTAAGCTGCGATCGGACTGGCTGCGTGTACCCACCGCACCACGGTGGTGAGACCACAGGGGATGAAATATTCCATACAGGAGACTGCCGAGCTGATGGGAACTGTAGCATCCCAGCCATCTGCTCAATGAGTATGTTATAGTTTGTGTTGTCAAAATAATCCTAAGTAGGATATGAAGGCTTCTGAAAAAGTCCAATGCAAAAGAGGGCTGAGCTCTTTCACTTTCCAGTGTCTTCAGTTGTAGCCAAGCACATTTGAAGCTCAACACCCAAAGTTTGAGATGATATTTTTTACTAATTACAGTTTAAAAATAGAAATACTCTAGGGGAAAAAAAAAAACCACAAACCAGAACACACGCCAAAACCCCCACAAAAACCCCAATAACACACGTGCACATTTGAGAGCACCTCTATGTAAGGAGAGAAATTCACATTTCTACTGGGAGTTGAAACAATATCCAAAAACTGGCCTCAGGTGTCCAGTGTGGATTATCATTAATGCACAACACTGATCTACACAGAAAAATGTGCATTAACGCATACAGGCATGCTTTCTGTTCAGAAAGGATTCTTGAGTTTATACCTCATCATTAAAAACGCGGCAGAAACAGCATCTCTATTTAAAGAAAGCAGCAATCTTTTCAGCCCAAAACACAGCTATGACAACAGAAAAGCAATCTCAGGGGGTTAAGAGAGCTATAGCCCCTCAAACAGGCCTCCCTCTCTTCTGTTACCTCGCTCTTTGGTTGCCCCAATTCAAGGGGTGATTTTTGTTCTGCCCTTTTCTTGATTTAGCATCATCTGAAATTCTTCTGTATAAAGGAATAAAGGGCTGTCTTCAAATAGTGTAAAACTGAAGAAAGCGATTTCTGATCCAAGAATCAATACCAACTAATGAACAGCTGAGGCTAGAGAACACAAGTAAGCCAAGATTATGCTAGAACATGGACTTTCAAAGCTACGAGTAGAAAGCAGAGCAGATTTTTCTGTAAAATAATGATTTAATTAGAGAGAGATGAGCTTTTCCTGTGCACATGGAGAAAGATTTGAAGAATTTGCCCTCAGTGTGACAAAGAGCTGAAATACATCACACACCCAGAGCACAAGCAATTGAATCATTCCCAGAAATTTCTTTCCAGAAGATACTGCCAAGGCTGCAAGACAGAGGTTTTCCTTTGGTTGTACTTAGGGTAGTTAGACTGGTGTCAGGCTGCCCAGATGGCAGGCTCAACTACCAATTTATTGTCCTAGGGTTTCATACAATCAATTAATTGCAGGTCTGAATATCCTGTGAAGTCAATGGAAAGGTATCTGCTGACTCCACCAACTTTTACAGATGATCCTTCAATCCCATTGCTGCTCCATAATGAATGCTGTTTACAAGGCAGGACATATTTCCAGTTTATAAATGCTGCTCTTCTCAAAGCTACATAATTTTGTAACATTTACATAGAAAAAACCCAACGAGCCAGATAAATCACTGCAACATTCACATGGAAGAACAAGATGGATGTCACAAAGTGTTCCCAGTACCTTGATGTTATAATAATTAATGTTTCATTTCAAACATGGCATCCATTCTTTGAAAACATTTTGCACTGTGGTTAATGAAATTGGACTCCTTTTTGCACTGTAAATAAGCCAAATGAGGTGTATGTTTTATTTCACACACACCCACCAATCCAACCCAGCTTTTCCAACCTTTATAGAATGGTTATACTTATTAGAAAAAAAAAAAAATAATTGCCACATTCAGGAGAACGTGATGAGAGTCTCCACAGACAGCAGAGGTTACACTCTATCATCTAGAGAACTGTTCTTTACAATCCTGGAAGACAAAGTTTATAGCCAATGAAAATTGAAAAGTGTGGCTGAGCCTATTCCTTCACAGTGAAGAAATTTCACTAGGAAGCCAGTGTACAGCAGCAGAGGGTCAGAGCTATTAAATAGGTGAGATGAACTTCAAGATTGGGATTTTTTCCTATTTGAGTAACACAGAAATCACTTCTTTGTTTCGAGTTACATGATGAGAGGCCACATTTTCCCCCCACTGCTGTACTCGTGAAAATCCAAGGCAGCTCTACTGAGATGAACATTGAGTTAAACCACATTTACACTAATGTATCCGTAGGAAGAAAAGAAGCTTGAAGCATTTGCTGATTAACTCCCCACTACTCACTCACTCCTCTTTCTTGTTTCTCCCTAATCACAGGGTGATGTGGGTTGGAAAAACGGAGGCTGCATCATTCTTTACCACACCCAAAGAGCTTGGAGAGTCTGGAACGTTTTTTAAGATACACAGAAGATTTCTGCAAAGTTTAAAGCAGATGGGATTTGAAGCCAGGATGACAGAGCACATCGTTTGGAAATAATACATCAATTAATAATTACATTGGGCCTTAGATATCAGTAAAAACTTATGGTAACATCACAAGACATAGTCACAATGTTCCTTCTTTCCATACAAGGAATTAGGTGTATTACTCTCAAACCTTTCAGGAAACATTTTGCACTGAATTTCAGGGGGAAAACAAAACACAAACCCAAACAACAACAACAAAAAACCCAAACTCAAACAAACAAACAGAAAACACCCATCAGAGCTACAGAGAGCAAAAAGTCAATATAGCAAAGGGGCCCAGAGTGCTTAAGTGTTAAATGTTGGGAGTGTCCTAAGGGAGTCTAATGTAGAGAGGAAAGAATGGTTTGGGTTGGAAGGGACCTTCAAGATCACCCAGTTCCAGCCCCGCTGCCCTGGGCAGGGACACCTCCCACCACACCAGGTTGCTCCAAGCTCCATCCAGCCTGGCCTTGAACTCCTCCAGGGATGGAGCAGCCACAGCTTCTCTGGGAAGAACATCTGAGGTCTACTTTCAGACTTTATTTAAAATCTGGGGGGGGGAAATAATGACAATTACTAATAAGGAAGAAGGGGGAAGGCCTCTGAAACACCTCAGCACTGATTCAGGACTAAAAGTAAACAGGAAATGGTCACCCTCCCCATGCAACAGGGAATTAAGGTGATGACAGCAAATATATGATCTCCAGGTAAGTACGATCAGCAGCCGGGACACAACAACTGCTTTTTGCTTGATCACACCGCTGTGCAAGAATGGTATTTGCAAAGAAAAGGTAAGACTCAGGATAAGACCAGACATTTGAGTCCCTGAAGATCCTTCTCGAACAGTGAGACCCAGCTCTGCACACAGTGCTGGAGGTGAGGCCCCACCAACGCCAAGCACAGCTGGTAATCATGATCTCAGCATACTTTTAAAAGAAAAAGTGTTCTTTCAATTGCGATGGATGGTTATTAAAGTGTGTATTTTCATGGCCATTTTCATCACTTGTCTCATTTGTCTTGCATGTCTCCGCGTGAAAGAATTGCATATTCTATTACAAACAGTGGGAAAGATCGATAGAGGTTGAAAAATCCTAAAAGCCTCACTTTGTCTATTACTTCTGTACTGGAATTCTAGTGAGATTTATCGGAGTTTTTGACAAAATTATCAAACTCTCTTAGGCCAGGCTTTCATGCCTGCATAACCACCTCTATTCAGGCATAATCAGAGAAATTTAGTGATTGAACTCTTTTGCAATACTGAGATAAAAGTTGGTGTAACAAGGGAAATATTTGGAGTGGAAAAAGCCATTGTACTTCCCAAACACCCGTACTGAAGCCCAGCAGTCCCCTTCCCTAAGAAGAGAGTGCCCCACGCACGATGCCAACAGCCTCAATCCTCTTTCAGTCCCGCACAAACCACTGACATTTATCATCTGCTGGGTTTAAACCACTCTTATTATCAAATAACTATAATGTCTTAGAAAGAGGGAGGGGTTTGCTCTGTATTTCTAACCCTCTTGTAATCACAGCATCTTTCAGGCGGGTCTGTGCCCACCGAGCACAAACCCCACACTTTGATGCTGGGTCTGATGCCTTCACAATTACACAGACTGAACAATAAGCCCTTTTTTTCCCCCTTTACCAACTCTGACTTCTAAAGGAATTCATTTAAATTACTATGTAAAATGTAATCGGATTGGTAATAGGTCACTTACAGAAATATGATTTTGCTTTCAGGATCTCTTTCCATTATGCTAATTCCAAACCTAAGGTCCATGAACATTATTAGACCACACTTTTTATTTCTGTAATGCTGTGCAGTAGGGCGTTAAAAAAGTGTCAGTTAATGTTACGAATGTGGCGAAGTTACAAAACTAAAAAAGCACTTTTAATAATGTTATAATGATCAAAATGCTAGTCATGACTGTAGACTACAAGCAGTTATTACAGCAGCATCGAGACATTCACCAAAGCTTTACTTTTTTTGTCTCTCTGTCCCTGTGTTATTTTGGTTCGGGGTTTTTTTATTTTTATTTTTTTTAAAATAACCTGAAATTTCTTGCTCAGCTTGCATTCTGTAAAGAAATTGAGCTTAGTTATACTCTGGGCCTTTAAATATGTAACATCCAAATTACTAAGACACAGTCTCAGAGATAACCTCCCCACAATTTGTTTTATAAATTCTGACAGAAGCTTTGCTTGTTTCTTCTTAAAATAAAGCATTTGTTAAGCTTCCATTCTGTATCAGACAGTGCCGCAAGGGAATTCAGCGAGGGCACAGTTTGTCTCTCATCCAGGGCTACTCTCAGGATTAGAGGCCTGAATTAGCAACTACAGTATCAGAGCTGCAGTTGTTCAGTCAATTATGTTTATATGATAGTTCCTAATCTAAAGCAGAAATACTCACTGGGGAAAGAGCTTCCGTGGAGGAGTGGCCACTAATGCTTCTGGCTTCATTGAATCATCCAAAACTAGGACAAGATGGGCTGATGGCAGAAATGGGCCTGCATGGAAAAGGTGCCTGTTTTCCTCATTAGACACAGATTTGTGTAATCTTGAAAAAAATAAGTGTGAAAAATAACCTAATGAATTGTGATGTCCTCTTCTGGGATTTAACTATTCAGAAGTGGTAAAACATCAATTAATATTTCCAAAGCTGATTGTGTGTGCTAGCCCTTTGTTCCCCTCTGCTGGCCTAAGGCAATGCAGAGGCAAGAAGAATTTCCCAAGTTAGGAAGAGGGATGGAGCTTATTAATAATAAGGTCAAGATTAGAAAGATTAGAATAGGAAGGAAATATTGCACAGCGAGCTTGGGAAAAAAAAAAAAATCCCCACACCAAATATCACTGTTATTAGTTGAAAAGAGCAATGTACAGTTATAGAATTCAGATTTGTTGCATGTGATGGTGAATTGTAAAAGGGTACATAAAAAGACCTAAAATTCTGAATGACTCTCTGCAACTCCTGCAAAAGGCTGCACCCCACGCACTGAAAATTGCTCATTCTTGCTGGAAAAGAACATGATGTTACGCCACCAAAGAGGTGGGCGTAAGGAGCATTAGAGCCCAACCCCAGTCTCCCCAAACTGTGGTCTCATCAGGCACCTGCCCTCCCTTTGAGAAAATTCTACTTTGCTCACCTGATTTTCATAATTAATGCTTCAATCTTTTGGAGAAAAAAATACCAAACAAAGAAACAAAACAAAACAAACAAGCAAACAAAAACCCAAACCAAAACAAAACAAAAAAACAACCAACCAAACAAACAAAAAAACAAACAACAACAGAAAACCCAAAACAACCAAAAAAAAAAACCTAGCAAAAAAACAAATAGTTTTGACCTGGCTTCTGCATCTTCTCAGGGATGCTCTCCCCCTTATACCTGAAGAGACTAGTACTTCTAGGTAGACCATTAAAATGAATTTCTCCCCGCCCTGTGATATCATGCTCTTTAATAAGACTCATCCAGGAATGAATCTGCTAAACACATAATCAAGGTAATCTCACACAATAAGATCCCAGAGGACATAGACACTGTCCAAACTATTAAAAACTGATTTTGCTTGGACTCCCTCCCTAACTACTAAGGTGTTCAGATGGTAAGCTCTTCCTTGCCAATAACACTGAAAACCAGTCACAGATAAAACCACTAAATTCTCCCTGATATTTTGCAATTATTATTTTTTTACCACCTCACAAATTTACATGGTTGTCCTTGGGAAGATAAAGTAGCAGAATAAATAGCGGAGACCATTGTTTCTGTTCGAGAAAATAAAAATTACTGAATTCCAAATGTGTGATTTAAGAAAAAGAATAATTACAAAGCTGCAAATAAAGATGTGAAAAGGGGAGAAAGGTAAGCTTCAAGTTAGAAACACTGACACAAGTTGAAAGAAAAGTATTTGCATACAAGTGTTTGACACCTTTCATGCACTACACTTCCTGAGGAACATATGGGGGTTATACAGGGTTCTTCTTATTTATTTACAATACATTTACCGTTTATAGGCAAAGTCTGACAGGTTTCCAACTGTAGCTTTTCAGCTTAATGTACAGTCAATAGCAATCTATCTTCCCTACCCATTCTTCTAGAAATGGCAGTCTTCAGATTTTTTGCTTGCACAGAAACTTTTTTCATCCTGAAAACTCTGGAAGCTCTCAACTAATTAGCATTTATGTAAGCCCGTCTTGTTTCTGCAAATGATTTACACAATGTGCTCTGATTGTTCTTTAGTACCTGACGTATTACTTTCTACCCGACCGTATTTAATGCATTTTAAAGACATGAAATTCTATCACAAGGAATATGACTCAGCTGTCAACTTTGTCACGCACTGTAACACTGAAATTTTTGCTCCATGCTGCATTGGTTAATTAGAAATGTTTTTTTCTAATAGATGCATTTTTGAGACTAATGAACAGAAAAGATCCATTTTGCATGCAGGGTAACAGCAACCATTATGAGATGTTAAGCAGGCATCAAAAAAACAGTTATTGATAACAGGACTGTTAAAAGTTTATAGGAGATGCCTTTTTGAAATGAGCATCTGTTATAGCTGCACACACAAAAGATTTTCCACTTCACATATATCAGCTAAAGTAGTACAGGTAAATTTAAAAAAAACAACCCTTCTGTAGGTAAGATCTTTTCTACCATAGTAAAGAAACTGTCCACATTTTTATGTACTGTTTAGCTAGACCTAAGCTCAAGTGATCTACTGGAGAGAGCATTTTCCTGCTGCAAACAGGAGTCGGGTGAGCAGAACTAAAAAATTTCAGACCAGAACAATGTATAGTTTTAACTCTTGTTTAACCCATTCTAGAACTGTAACGATCAAAGTTACACTTGCTCCAGCTTGCCAGGGATAGTAGTGTTTCACACTATTCACGCCTAAGTTCCCAAAATCCAAACCTGAGCCTTACCCCATACCTGCTTCTGATTTATCAGTGAGCAGTAGGCTTCGGAATGACATGTATTTACCCTGATCTGAATCTCTCATCACCACCAGATCATCTCTGCCAACAAACAAATGCAGGTTTTACAGCAAGATTTCTAGAGCATAAACCTCCACTGTGTTTCTTGTAACACTACATAGATGATCTAGTAAAAATAATAATAAGAAGAGTAATAAATCCAGGTTTAGGCATCCAGCACTAGGTCAATACCACTTTACATTAAGTAATTGCTGTTTTACATGTACAGATCATGGTGGTGACAAACTCCATGTTTATATAGTTTTTGAAATGGCTTTTTAACACATTGCATTTATCAAGGTACCTTCTTTCCGTTTCCTGTAACAAGAAATGGAAGCAAATACTTGTCACGAGCACATAAAATCAGCAGCTCGTATCACGGCTATGACCAACCTGCATATAGAGCAGTAAAGATCCAGCAGAAACAGGCAGTTTTAAGATCTCCAAGAAGGAGAATTGATGAATTTTGTAGGTAAGGCTGCATTAGCGGAAATCAGGGAAGAAGAGAAACCTAAAATCCTAGAGCCTTCCCATCAGTAATCCCAGGGCCACACCAACAGCATGGTCGGAAAGCAGCAGAGCCACACTCATTGCCCCACAGAAATAACAGTCTTTAGCAGAAATAGATACTGCTTTTGCAACACATTTGACCCTTTCACGCCTCAGACAGTGCACAGTGCCACAACTAGAACAATTTTTTTTAGAAAATACAGCAAGACAAAGAGTTTGGCTTCACCTAAACCCCCATCATCCCCAAAAGGGACAACTGCCACCAAGCACGACCCACAGGGAACTATTAACACCAATCACTAATAAAAGGTGTTGTTCCCTACACCACAACTGGAACTAATGTTATTCTGAAGTGATATCTACAGTCTCAAATACATATTTATAAAGGAAAGTTAAGAAAACAATACATCATCAGTTTTTAAGTGTTTTTATACCAACAACTTATCCCATTAACCTCTGGTAATTTATAACAAGCTGTCATATCATTAACACAGTAAGTCAGTAATTGCTGTCACTACATTTCCAACCCTGTGCTCACGGTGTTCTGTGACTTCAGCAAGAGATATTATTAATGGAGCTTTTGTACAGGAAGTTGTACTTATACGTACTTTATCTTTCCGCAAAAATTAAGCGCCGCTGATCACAGTATGTGTTAAAATCCCTTTCCTTTGCATCCACTGCAAAGAGAACCAGGATGGCCATACTTGGAAAGTTATTTCATTTCATAGTATAATGGAAAAGGATTATAAGAATCAAATGCTTGCCAAGATCTTTTCAGATTAGCATTTTCTTCATATATCCGTTTTCTGTCAAAACAAACCTTTGTTCGAAAACAAAACAAGCTCTCTTCACTGTAGAAATAACCTTCAGAATGCAAATCAATTCACTTTTCCAACCTTGCAAACGAACGCTTCCAAAAGGAACAAAAATAGGGAGAATCTTATTACCAACTTTCCTGCTCCTCACACCTAAAACTCTAAATAGCTGCAACAAACCCATCAGAAACAGAGTCAGCCAGCGTTAAGCACTTCTGAAAGCCAAGGTGGCATTTGGAGTTAAATTTGTAACCATCAACTGAGAGACAGATCTGTTCTCCATAAAGATATCGCTACTGACTTCTTTTCAGGGATGCACTTTACATTGTTTAGAAATTTGCCAGATTCACTGCTCCAATGGAATAATGTATTATTTTTGAATAAATATTAATATCTATCATGTTCAATTCGTAGACCTACCATGAACCAAGTTATGTCAGTGCTGTAAGCAAAGCAAACCCCCAGAATAAGTACTTAACGAATGAATTTACATATTAGAGGAAATTCAGAATACATCATTATACTTTGCTGCAAAGGACTTGGCTGCAGAATAAACAGCCAAATCCATCAATGGCATGAACTACACCGTTAATGTGAAGAACAAGGAAGGCATGCAAATATATACATAAATTTTACTATGTTTACTATTAGGCCAGGTTTTTATGCAACAGGAAAGGTCAGCTCAAAAAAAAAAAAAAGTTATAGTTACAATAATTTCTAAGTGGTAGATTCCTTTACTAGAACATGTAGCATTTAAAAACACTTTGTGTATGTAACAGTTACAATAAATGCCCTTTATGTCCTAACACTGCAAATATTCAGAGTAAACAAATGCAGTTGTAAAGTCTGAAGATGACTATTACTACTCAAGTGGTAGTTAAATGTACATCTTTGAAGGAAAAGCACATCATCTACACATACATACATTTTTACCTGTTTTGACTGTTCTTTCTTCAGGTACGTTCTACAAAGTTTTCATTCAAACTTGTAAGAAACACTAATGTTAGCCAGTGTAATAACAACGACAAAATAACAACAAACCAACCAAAAAAACCACACACAAAAAACCCAAAAAAACCCCAAAACACCCAAGTTGGAACCAGCAGTTCTAAAGTCCTATCCCAAAGCCCAAGCATTACTTATTTAGAGAGAGTACACACACATTACAGAACATCCTTTCCTAAAGCATGAAATACAGTATCTTATGTTTGAGGATTTCTTTGACAGACTTTAAAAATACATTATCATTTACATTCTAAAAATGTTATTAGACTATTCAAAATATCTGACATTTCCACAGACACACATTAATGAAATACTCCAGAGACTACGCTTTATGTTAAATTGATCTCCTCAAAGAAAATCCTACAGTAATACATAACAAATATTTCTTCTGTGTGAGAAAGTATTTTAAAAAATGAAAAAAAAGGCAATGCTTATTAAATATGGAGGTTTTATTCACTTGATTTAAAACCATCTTCTGAACATTTGTATTTATATCAGTAATGTCTTAAAACCCACTGTGAACAAACCCTGCATCTTAGTGTTTACTCAAGAGTAATTTTTAAAAACTTTTGATCATGTTTGGGTAAGCTTTAAAGAAGTCCATCTTAGGGCTCTAAAGATGGCACAACACACTGGAATCATAGAATCGTTTTACTTGGAAGAGACCTTTCAGATGGAGTCCAACCATCAACCCAACACTGCCAAAACCACCACTAACCTGTGTCCCTCAGCACCATGTCCACATGTCTTTTAAATCCCTCCAGGGATGGTGGCCCCACCACTGCCCTGGGCAGCCTGTTCTCATGTTTGATAACCCTTTCAGGAAAGAAATTTTTCCTAGTATCCATCCTAAACATCCCCTGGCGCAACATGAGGCCATTTCCCCTTCTCCTATCTCTGGCTAGCTGGAAGCAGAGACCAAAAGGACAGCAGGGCACTGACTCGCTGCAGGCTTAAATTCAAAACTGAGACTTGGTTGAGAACTTGAACAGCAAGGTGTACTTACAGGTCAAAAATCTTTTCAGCCTTACTCACATTGCCGAGGGCTGTGGTGCAATCCTCCTCACGCTGAGCTAGGCCCCAAGCGGAACCAGAGACTAGGCCCGACCACACCCTGGTACAGGTGGAGGACTTCAAATAACTCCCCTTTCCAAACACAAATAACAGCTTCACCTGAAGTTCGAGGCACACACTGTTGATAGTAGAGAGTTAAGTGATTTCTGACTGAACTGAGAAAGTGAAATACCACAAAAAGCTTAGCGTGGAAGCGCTGTGTGGGTTGTTCACCCCAGGCCTGGGGCAGAGTGGCTGCAGCTGCCTTGTGGAAAAGTTGGTCACCTGTGGGTTCAACACGAGCCAGCAGTGTGCCCAGGCGGCCAAGAAGGCCACCAGCATCCTGGCCTGGATGAGGAACAGTGTGGCCAGCAGGACTGGGGCAGCGACCATCCCCCAGGACCGGGCACTGGTGAGGCCTCCTCAAGGACTGTGTCCAGCTTTGGCCCATCAAGACAAGAAAATGGAGAGTATCCAGAGAAGGGCAATGGAGCTGGTGAGGGGTCTGGAGATCAAGTCTTGTGAGGAGCAGCTGATGGTGTTCAGCCAGGAGAAAAAGACGCTGAGGTGAGACCTTCCTGCTCTCTACATCTCCCTGACAGGGGGCTGGAGGTCTCTCCTCCCAGGGCACAGGCCATGGGACAAGAGGAAACGGCCTCAAGTTGTGTTACGGGAGGTTTAGGATGAACATTCGGAAAAAGTTCTTCCCTGAAATGGTTATCAAGCCCGGAAGAGGCTGCCCAGGGCAGGGGTGGATTCACCATCCCTGGAGGGATTTCAAAGCTAGGCAGACATGGTGCTAAGGGACATGGGTCAGTGGTGGGATCATGGTTGGACTCCATCCCTTCAAGGACCCTTCCAACCCAGACAATTCTATGATTCTAAGAATCAATACCGTGTGCCCAGTTGCAAGGAAAAATCTGCTTAATACACATAGCCCTCAAGTCCTGGTCTAAACGTATTTTATTTTTTTTAAGAAGTAATTTAGAATCATTTCTGTATCGCTGGCATGTGTGTGCGCGCGTGCATAGCCATAGCTATCAGCTCGCCTTCACTTATACTTGGGCAAATAAAAGAAAATAATATGAACTGTCAGGTATTGACTGTGGGTTTGTTAGAAGAAAATTAGTGTGTTTTCCCAAATACAAGGAAGATATTTTAAACAAATTCTGTTACATCTCAATTAGCCAGACAATTCCGATTCCCGCAGCAGGTCTGACAGGTGGATGACAGAGGTCTATTTTCACACTGAAGGGGGAGTAATTCCACTGACGTTGCCTGCGCAGCACAGAACCCGCATTGGCTTTCACTGCAAAGCACATGCAAAGAAGTCTGAAACAATTTTAAAAATAAGAAACGAGCAATCATGTTTAATTTTTCATGTACTAACAGCATCTCTAAATGTCTTCTCACTGCCTAGGAGCAGAAGGGCATGCGAAAAAAATTCATCAGGTATGGAAAAAAGAGAAAAAAAAAATAAAAGAAAAAGAGTCATTTAAGTCAAGATGCTGAGGCATTATAAAATTCAGTTTTTCTAAACCTTGAAGTCCGGATGTTTTGTGAGTTGTTTTTTTTGTTTTTTTTAAAGTCACTGTAACACACCTTTATTGAGAAAGAAAAGGAAGATCACAGAAATTATTTGGGAGTAAGGACATTATTATCCCTGGATCTGAGGCTCTTCCAGGGAGCATCCTGCTTCTGGGAACACCAGAGTCCTTCCAGGAGGAGACCTTCAGGTTGAGACAGAGGTTGTAGAAGTGTTTCTTAAGAGCAAAGAATCATCATATTAAAAGATGTTTTCCTGAAGATGTTGTCTATTTCACAAGATGATAATGAAGTTGCTCCCTGCCCAGCCTCCATTTTTGTTACCATTTCAAACATACTTTTAGGACTAAGGACATCAAGGGATTCCCTTATCATCTGCCAGGCACCCAGGACTGGGATGTTCACCTACATATCCCATTTTAAACCACAAATGTGGTGCCAGGGGATTGTTGTTTTCCTTTTCAGGTTTCCAAAGTAAAACAGCATTAACTTTTGTACCTTCCAAATATTTTAAACTGATAGAGAATATCCCTCAGAGTCAACTGCCAATTTTTTTCTCCCAAACATCCACTACAGTCATACTTTTCAATCCACTTCAGGAAATACCGTATGTTTGTGTGGATGATGTTTTTAGATAATAACCACAAAAACTGTGCTTATGCAAAAAGAAGGGATTTGCTGTGTAGAGGCAAAATAATCACGTCAGAAGTCTGATATAGAAGAGCGTCTATTTCTGGCTTTTCCACAGGGCACAGCAATAACGGAGGCCACATTTCCTGTGCAGAATGATAACTTCCTTTAATACAGCCCAGCTCCAGTTTTTAATAGGAAACTGTAATAGTTGTTAACCTCTAGGTCATCATACATACATAGAATCCATAAACTGCTTTCTAAAATAATAAAATCAGGCTTGAACAGGATGTGTACTCAACACAGCAATGCCACGATATAAAATAATTGCTAGTTAAAAAAGACTCTTTATTTCACCCCGCTATTAATTACTTAATCGTAAATATTCAGTATTTCACTTTAGGGCAACAAAGCTCAAAAATCTAAGTGATTATTTGAGAGGAATGTTACCTCCCAGTTATTTTGGGTAAAACCTACTTTTACTGAATGAAAAAGATTGTCTTTTTCTTTTCTTTTTATAACCATTTCCCTTTCAGATATCATATGCAGGAAGCTTGCAGAAAGGCACAGTATGTGAATTATCTTGAAAAGAGGCTGTCGTCTTAGGTTTATGGAAATGGAATAAATCTCAAGCTTAAATAGAACTAGAATAATAACCTCCTTTATATTCTTTCAGCATAGCCTTAACAGCAAACACAAATCATCCGGGTGATATTTAAAAATCAAACTGAAAGAATGGGGTATATGTTGCCGCCATCCTATAGTTGAGAGGCTTGTACTTTTCTTGGAAAATATGATTAACCCAGTTCAACAAGTGGGCAAAAGACCAGTTAAATAAATACAACTTTCCCTCCAAGTAATACTTGCTCAACTAGACTATTTACACCAAGTATTAAAATTGTTATTTTTATGCCACAACGGATTGATGTGGCCACAGGTTAGCAGAGGCACCAGACTTGCAAAGCAAGCAGGGCTCCAGAATAATTCAGGATTTGACAGCTACGAAAGGTGCCCCCTTTGTTGTAGGGAGCACAGCAATAGGCACTTTGGAGGGCACACACCAACACAAATCCATTGTGACTGAGATGGAGAGGGACCCTGGATCAGGGAGGGGAGCCACGGGATGAGGGAAAATAGTTTTAAGCTGAAAGAGGGGAGATTGAGCTGATATCTGGGGAAGAACTTGGTGTGAGGGTGGTGAGACCCTGGCCCAGGTTGCCCAGAGAAGCTGTGGCTGCCCCATCCCTGGAGGGGTTGAAGGCCAGGCTGGATGGGGCTTGGAGCAACCTGGGCTGGTGGGAGGTGTCTCTGGAACTAGGTGATCTTCAAAGTCCCTTCCAACCCAAACTATTCCACGACTCTATGATTTGACTACTGCTATTAGGAACAAATCTTTATCTTCAGGAAAATCAAAAGCTTCCATATGCAAAAATCCACATAATAAGAGGTCTGCCAGGCTCTCATGCCTCCCCGACCCCAAGAGCTGAGCATGGCCCACAGACAGGTACCCTATCACCAAGATTTTGGGATAAGAGGGAGACAACACCAGTTCTCTCCCTGATGTCCCTTCTCTAGTCATGTAGGGAAGACTTTTAGTCCCTGCAACATTGAAGCTGCTGCTTCTTAAATAATACATCTGTTGCAAATACAAGAGAATTGACAAGTTCATAATCCCATATTAAGAGCTTAATAAAAACTGTTCACCTCTTTACTACTGTCTTAATAACCCAAACACTGTTTGGTGCCACAGTCTCCTCCTGACAGACGTAACCAGAAGTCCTCTGGTGAACGTAAAAGCTTTGCCACCCTGGAGGGATCCTACAGTAATGGGATTGTACATACAGCACCAATTCTTAAAAACGCCATTTTTAAAATATTTTCAAGTGAACACTTACCGCCACTTTAAAGATGACACACAGAAGTGTTCTCACTCAGTGATTCCCATACACTCAGAATTTACATTGCTTGAGGTGATTTCCACTTTGAAGAACTTTGAAATCACAGAGGAGCTGTCCCTGACAAAGATTTTTACATCTTTGGGTAACTGCTTTCCCTTTGAGAGTTTTCTTGTTATTGTGTAATTCCCCTTTTGAAGATTTGCATATTGATGAAGAAGCGCCTTTGAAGATTTTCACGTTGTTGGGATGGGAGCAACCCTTTTAAAAATGTTCACATCACGGAAGATCTACCTTCAGAATAGGGTGTATCAACAGGGTATTGCCCTTCTCAAAAATAACTTCATTATTGCCTTAATTTAGCGAGATAGCCCATCCTTTCTTCATGCACATAAATTTCTCTATGTAGAGCTCTCAGGAAAATACATTATAAACAATTCCGTTCTTTGTCTCCAGAAGTTCTAACAAGAATTATCAAATAGGAAAAAATGCTGATAAACATGCAAACCAAGTAACCTGTCTCCTTCACAGGAAGATGAGAGGAAACACATGAGAGAGACAAGGACAACTACCTGTTGGTGTTACTCCAACTACTGGTTGGAGTATCCCTGGCTCCAGTCCTTCAGGTCATCAGCACTGAACTGCCACTCACTAGTTCAATTTTGTCTTACAACCACCAATCACTTATTTAGACACTTGCATTTTACTTACACCAACCCATTCTAAACCGTCCAATTCCAGCATCAATCCAACAAAACAAGTTGTCAAGCTTGACTTAATAACCCCATTACACCCAAAACACTATTCACAGGGTGTTTTCAATTTCCAATTATGTCTGAGTTGTCCACTAGCAATTCAAAGTGGAAGAGCAGCCAGAAGAACTCTATTTTTCAGTACTTCATAATGTGGTGAATATTCTACAAACAGCAGTTAAACCGCCTGGTTTGTTTCACACGCAGACAAACAGTTAACTCATGCAAGAAGCTTTTTTTTTTTTTTTCCCCTTACATTGTGCAAATTCTAAAGCCTTCATTTAGGAAAGTATAGCAGAATTCCCAAGAAATCACAGAAAGAGTCATTCTCCCTACAATGTGCTTGTCAGTGCATGACACCAGTCTGGGGACAGTAATTCAATGCCTGAAATAAGTCCAAGAGAGCATCAGGAGAACCCTCTGAAGAATCCTCATGTATCTTGATGTCACAAAAAGCACCGCTGATGTCAGAGAGTCATATTTTCAAAGCCTTCTAAACAAACCTGGAGGTTTCCATTATAGAAATGAGGTGCTTGCAGTTGGGTGTGTTCATAGAATCATAGAATGGTTAGAGTAGGAAGGGACATTGAAGATCAAGCTCCAACTCCACTGCCCTGGGCAGGGACACCTCACACCAGAGCAGGTTGCTCAAAGCATCCACCCCATCCAGCCTGACCTTAAACACTCCCAGGGATGGGGCATCCAGGGTGTTGTATAATGAGAACCTACAAGGATTTTATTTCTGTATTCACATCTCCCGACGCAGCAAAGAGCGCTTCAATGAATTGGAGGAAAAACTACTCCCTCGAGATCTCTTATCAGGCTAACGCCAGAAATTCTTCCAAGAAAATGTTGTATTTCCATAAGCTCTGACAGGCCAAAAAAGTATCGAGATACAAAATTACAGAAACTAACGTGAGAACAAGCAAGTCTGCCACCAAGATTTATCCAAATAATACTCAAAATTCTGCCACGATTTTTTTTGAGCAGAGAGAAAACACAAAAGGTCATGAGCACAGGAGTATTGGAGAGGGAATAACCTCATTAAGAAAAGGAGAGACTGTAGAAGTTGTGTCCGTTAATTGAGTAGAGAACGAGGATTATGATGTCAACTGCAGCAAATATCCTGGGCAGGTTTTGTCATAGTGATTTTCCATAAATCACCATCAGGTGTGAGTAAATTAATTGCTATGAAAAACAACATTATTTTCATATGCACAGCTCTGAGCTCACTCTGTTCCTGTAAGCACGAGCATTGCCATCAAGAATAATTTCCTGAGGGGCTCCAAAGGCTTCCTCTTGCAATACAAAGGAAGTCACTGTTAGAGAGCAAGGGAGGGCAAGAGAATTTAAGAGAAATGAACATTAACGATCTCCATTCATTAGCAGGAAGCTGTTAAAGGTTTGTGGTGATTAATCACATTAAATAACTATTGACCAGCCACAATTTAAAAAAATAAATGTTTAGCAGCTGGTTCTAGAAAGCTGTAAGTAGATACTTCATCTGTTATCATATAAACCATTTTGCTTGGGTTTGTGTGGTATATTTGACCATTCAGGCTAATATCTGAACTTTTAAATTCACTCTCACAGATTTGTGCCTTAAAAAAAAACCCAAAACAAAGGAACCCCCCTGGGTATAAATATACAGTAATTGTTTTCACCTTGTTTCCTCGTCCTTACCCTTTAGAAAGCATATGGCCATGCAAGTAATTAAGTTTTTACATACCCACCTCCTCTGTGCACATTGACATAAACAGGATAATACAGAATTCCAGGCTTACTCACACATTCTCCTTTTACAGAGCTCATGCACTGGTAAGAAATGAAAATATCTGAAGTGAAATCAGTTTTGTGCTGACAACTCATACAAATTACAGGACTTCAATTTGAGTTTGTTTAGGTGATGGAGAACGGCACCTAACCTTTCAGCTCTCCTATTCTGAGACAAAATCATCCTGAAAATATAGCCAAGGCAACGAATTGCCTCTTTCACCGAAAAGAAGGTTATTTACGTTACTCGGGATTGAGGCACAGCTTAACAAACTATTACAGAATGGTATCTTTGATTTTAAATTAAATGTCAAGCATAGTTACGCAGCGGTGGAGTACCCTCAGCTGTCGGGTGAAAGCGTAACATATTGCATGCAAAATGTAAGGAGATGAGATCGAAAAGAGTAGCGGAGCAGAAAAGCTGAGCTGCAGAAGGAGAAGTCCCAGAATGGGAAGACAGGCCTTGACGCTCCAGTTGGCTCTGATGTCCTGCCCCAATGTGGCAGCTCTGCTTCCAGGGCTCCCAGCACGAAAAGGAAGGCACGAGCTCAGAGGAGCTTGCAGGAAAGATTCACAAACTTAAGCCAGAACCATCACATTTGCGTTACTGAACAATGCCTTAAAAAAAAAAAAAAATCCCCAGTAAAGTTAATTTGTATGTAAGTCACTGAATTTACCCAACTGGCTCCTAAACCTTTCTGTAGGATACATGGTACATTCAAGAGAAGTCACAGGTATGCTTGTCTACAGGTACAAACATCATTTTTAGAAGCCAAAACTACATTATGTCACTTCATGAAGTCACCACTAGACTATGGATGCTGCCACGGAGGCAGTTTGATGCCACAGACCCATGTACCACCAGGCTGCACTGGTGTCCATGCCCACATCGGCTGTGGAGCTGAAGGGGCCTCTGTGAGGAAAAAAATCCCAAGAAAAAACCCTGAAAACACCAAAACTGAGAGCAGGAGATTCATCAGACTGAAGACATATTTGACACAACAGACTACAAGTCCTACAGAGGGACTTCCAATGCGCTGACTCGTTAACGGCCACCACAGCTTGTCACCAACAGCCACAGAAAACTCTGCTTTGGGTCCTGCCAATGCACAGGGGGAACAGGCAGAGTTTGGCCATGGGGCAGCATTTCGTTTTCCCACCTTTCCTCAATTATCTGTGTACATACTTGCCTATAAACAATCAGCATTACATTCTCTTGATGGTCCAGTTCTATGACTTACGATACCTGAAGATGTCACGTAAAACCTTTCATACAAAGATAGTCTTAACAGAAAGTTATGCTAAAAGAAAGGCAAAAAGCGAGTGTCACTCTCCAGCCTTGTTTCAGTGGGTGAACTGGAGGATTTAATCAGTCTACCAAATAAAAACCAAAGTTTCATGTGGTCGTGACTGATCTGTGCAGATTTCATAGTCTCAAGAGTCAAGAGAGCAGTTTAAATTTTGAAGCATATGGCTTTTACAGCTTCAGTTAATTTGGGCTTTTTTTTACTATGAAAACACTTAAAACACCTGTCATTTTAAACTTACGAAGTTATTACTGAGTTCAGCTAACAACAGAATATTGCACATTACTGAAATAATTAGTAACCAATTTTCTCAAAAGGCTGATTTTTTAAAGAATGTGACAACAGGTCCTTTAATCTTCATAAACTCTTTCAGGATCCAGTATTGACAATTTCATTTCCAGAAGCCACAGGCTTTTATTGCAGCATTCTTGAACTTTCAGAAATTGCTGAAAGCCAGAAACTTCTTCTACAAACCTCCACTGAAACTGCAAAACCAGAAGGGACCCCGTTGACTTTCAGTGAGGTTTGGATGCATCACGGTGCAACCACCTGTACAGCACCAAGAGAGCTCAGATAATCTCTGGGGACACGCGTAGAAGTGATATGATATTCAACGTAAATAAAGTGGAAGAAAGCTGTTTTTACCCAAGACTGAAAAGAGCTAAAGTCAACAGCAGGTCGACTTCCTACTCACCAGAAGGTTTATCTTCCCACCGCACACCAAGAAGAACAAGTCTTGGAATAGATCCCAAGCACTCACTGAGAAACATTTAATTGAATAACTACTTCTGACACAACAGCACAGTAGAATTGATAACTTAGAGACATTAATGAAACTAAATATAGATATTTGTACCTGCTGTCAATATCTAAAAGCGTTATTGTAAAACTGGAGTCAAAATATCAAAGTCAGGCAAATTCATATGAAACCTCTCTTCATTCTGCAGTACTGCCAGGACACCCTTCTGAGGCTCCTTTAGTAACACACCACATTCTTCCTCTTGGGGAGGGGGAAAATCGTGGCTGTAGGAAAACTTTGGTGAATCAGGTAACACCAGGAGGTCAGTATGAAGAGGAACAAGAAGCAACATATAAATATTTCAGGATCAAAATACTTTAAAGAGTACTTGAAGGAATTGGGATAAACTTCATGAAAAAAAAATTAAAATTCAGCCAGTCCCTACCAGCATCCTTCATTCAGGCTCATGCCTTCAAGAGATAGCCCTGCCCACTGAAAAGGAACATTAAATCAATGCTCCGCTGTCTAACGGGGAGCCACACTACTGGATTTGCTTTCTTTTTTAATAAGAAAAAGTTAACAATAAAATTACTATTTAAAGAATTCTTCCAGAACTTTTGTACTGGTTCCTAATCAAGTTCTTTTTAGGTCATTATTTACTACTTGGCTTCACTCCACATGGTTTTTTTTGTAGTCTTCAGATTCTCCTGTAATGCTGGTTGTCGGTCAGTTCCTGGATACCCCAAAAGGTTGCAAAAAGTATCTTCATTTGCTCATTCTCTTCCCTAAAAGTGGGTGAAGAGATGTAACAAACCATTCTGAATCTGAAAAACTGGAATGCTAGAAGCCTGTTATATAAAACCAGATTTTAGATCTACTTACTTTCTTTAAAAAAGTCAATATAATGATTTTCCTTGAAGCAAATAGAGCCCAGGCAGTTAGGGGATAAAGTCTTTACCCTTTTTAAGTTAACACCATTCAACTGCTATCTCCCTAATAACTTCTGGCTATAGCAGTGACTTCTAGATATTTATATACTTAATCCTGCTTTATCCAACAGGCTTGGCAGCTCGCATAATTTTGTGGGGAAACGCAGGCCTCTTCCTAAAGATACCCTGTGGTAAACAAGATTGATAACTTTTCATTTCTCACAGGACATGGTGATGGGGCACACCGCGCTCGGACAGTATTTACATGTGAAGCAATGACTGAAACCACGATGACTCTGGGTATGTTAATAGTCCTGTTGTTAAAGTACATATCCACTGCACAGCCTCAATGAAATCCAAAAAAACCATCCTGCATCTGATTATTTGATCCATCATGAAAGAAAAAGAAAAATAGGAAAAAGCTTTGAACATGAGGAATTTCAGAGAAGAGCAAAAACGCAGCAGTTTGTTCAAATATAAAAATATAGACTAAATGTGTATTAAGCAAAAAAAAGTTCATTTTTCCCTATAAACCCAGAGTGAATTAAAGCTTTTAGAAAGCTTTTCTGAACTTAAAAGATTAAATTCAACATTTAATAGCTTTACTACGTAACTGTGTATTTGAGATTGCAGTACACAGATTGGTGCCAGAAAGGTGCTCTGGAGTAGGAAGGTGTTCACGAGGCTCTTTACCCTCCTATATTAGGCAATTCCAAACAAAGAAACTCACAACATTTATTCTGCCCCAAGGATGCCGTTCCTGGACAGTAAAACTATAAAACCTCCTGCCTTAATAATGGGTAAACTTTGAAGCATGTGCTTGGATTTGTTAAGGACACACTAACGTTATACATTATACACCTTGAACACATGGAAGAAAGAAAAAGAAAAAGAAAAAGAAAAAGAAAAAGAAAAAGAAAAAGAAAAAGAAAAAGAAAAAGAAAAAGAAAAAGAAAAAGAAAAAGAAAAAGAAAAAGAAAAAGAAAAAGAAAAAGAAAAAGAAAAAGAAAAAGAAAAAGAAAAAGAAAAAGCAGATTGAACAGNAAAAGAAAAAGAAAAAGAAAAAGAAAAAGAAAAAGAAAAAGGAAGGGCAGATTGAACAGTGAAATTAAGTAGGGATCTAATTAGTGCAGTATCTTTTGTTTAACACACTTCAAAATTAAGACCATAGTGGGAAGGAACTTGTTGCTTAAAAGCCTTTTTTTCCTAAAGATAATCTTCTATAGGAACTTGAAAACAGCTTAAAGTGTGCTTACAGAAAAAAGAAAAAAAAAAAAAATACAGTTTTTAGACTGATTACATGCAGGGAAACCAAACATTCAGAATTTGCTACTGCTACCAAAGTAAATTTTAAAGTTCTCTTGTTACGGACCCATTTGTCAATTAAACCCTCTTTACTATCCCTTTTCTATCTGAAAATAAAAACCACTTGGGAACCACAGCATATTTGGAAGCTAACAATTAACAATAAGGAACCTTTAAAGTGTAACCAAGTTTTGTTTTAAATTAAGGAGCTCTTAATGAGGCAGGTTTGTTTCGCATTTCTTTAAAGTGTGACTATAAGGACCCTGGTTCCTCCTGCTCACCACCCTAACACTAGCTTGAACTGCCTTTCTGGGGAGAAAGTTAAGTTGCTGTGAGAGCTAATTACGATTTTCAGGCTGAAAATAGGTGTGTACTACTTTCGGTAGGCAGTTGGCATTTCATTATTTAGGGATGACATATCATTACACTGTTACATCTAAAGGTTAACATTCCAGCAGGCTGCTGAAAATTTTAAGTGGTATAGTGAAAAGCCACTATCATTATTTATAATGGCTCTCCCAGCTGCAAAGCGTGGTGGATGGCACAAATTAAATGTTTGCTGGGAGAAAACCTTCTCTAATAATCCCAAAGTAAACAACAAAGTCTAGATGGTTAGCCAAAAATTAATTGAAGTGTGACCAGAAATGAGTCTGGAAGGCACATACCCCTTTACTGCCACGCAGGAGTGATTCTACAGACCATCCGTAACAGCACGCTGGAAATTTCCCATTCCTGAGCAACATCTATGGAAAAAAGCACTTAGTACCCCGTAAGTAAGCTGTATTCTTCCAGCTCCATACCTTACTTTTCTTCTGGGATACAAACTTAATTGCCTCATTTGCAATTATTTGTAATTTTTCACTGGAGGAACATGCCAAGACAGAAGTCCCCAAGAACATCTGACTCCTGGGAGACGACAGCAAAGCACCGACCTCGGCAAGGGAAGGGAGAGCAGAGCTTCATTTTTGGGCTGAGTGACAACGCAGAACACCAGCTCACCAGAAAATAACACTATGATGGAACTTGGAGAGATTTCTCACCCTGGAAAACAGTCAAACAAGGACCTCTTCTTCATTGCCAAAACAGACCTGAAACGAACCCATCTTCTAACAGATAAGTTTCACATTGACAAGTACAAAAAAACCCCAACCCCAACAAACAACAAAACCCAAAATTCTTCTCTGTAGTCCTCTAGTTCTTTGATTCTCTTGGAAATGGAAGAGAAAATAATGATCTGGAGTGTCTGCTGCCATTGGGTAGCCAGTGCAATCCCGACTAGGCTGAACATCAGTGCCTGTTACTTCCACAGAGAGAACAATCAATTTAAACACCCCTCTATCTCTAACAAGCAAGTTCAAGGAAGAATTTATTTGATAAATGTTTCACTGTCTGAGGGATGCAGTCTTAGAACAGGTATTTAAAAAAAGACACCAAAACCACACCAATAACAGTAATGTGAGAAGACCAGTAAAAGAAAATTCTGATTTCTGCCCTTCACTTTCTGATCTACTATCTCTCTTTCTGATTAACTGTTTAACATCTCCGTACCCCTACAGTACTGCAAAATAAGTCTGTTCTACGTTAGCCTGAAGATCTTTAGACACTGGAAAATCGCACATGTTCCAGGGAAACCTCAAGTGTGTTTTGACACACACTGAGCCAGATAAAACAATTCTGCCACTTGTTTACAGAACGAGTGACAATATTATTTCGAAGTTCTAGAAGAAGCGATAGACAACCGGTAGCCTCCAGGAAGCGCGCAGACTTACAAGCAGAACAGCGTTTTGGCAGCACACGCTGAGCTGGGGACAAGGCTGTCACCTCCTGGAGAGCATTCATCAGCTCCACTAACGATCCAACCCTTCCATCCCAGCACTGCGAGGGACTACACGTGTCCACGTACTTGGAAATACTTGCCCTTTGTACATTTTTGACCATTAAATCAGCTGTCTTATGGTTTTTCTACGCTCTTACCCCAGCGTGGTGGGGTGTTGGTCCTTGTTCATTCAAGAGGGAGGCAGTGGGAAGCTCTGGTTTACACCACAAAGATACTGGAGCTTTTTGAGAAGCTGCCATGCAGATAAAAAGAGAAGCTTAAACCTCTGATTTCAGGCTCGCTTTGGGGATTGTGCACGTGCAGTTTGAAAAGGGAAAAGGAAACTAACCATTTTTGAGCTTTTAAAATTCCATTTACACAACCTCGGAGTTTGAGCAATCAAACAAACAAGGTGTTTAGAATATTTTCATTTCAAAGAACAAAGGGAAAGAGAAAACAAGAAAAACTGAGACCCCACTGGAAACCCTCCAAGTGGGATTTAAGAAGCTGTCATTCAGAAAAAGTACTACCATCCCATTGTAAAGGACAATAACTTGTTTCTTTCTTGAAATGGCAGCGGAGCATTCGGTTAGAGCTGGAACAGCAATTGACTCAGCTCACAGAAGTTCTGATAAATCTTGCCCCAGCAGGTCTGCCTCACTCGGAGCAGGGGCCAAGAACCAGGCAGAGCAAGAACCCCTGAGCTCAGTTTGGAAAAGAGGAATTCATACAGTTTCTTTACTCTAAAAAGGGCAAAGATATATTTTTTCCCCCTCTTAATTGCTTGAAACAGAGCCACTTCTGTCTCGCTCAGTTCATTGTGAAAGGTGGTAATTTAAAGGGTAAACATTTGAGCACATTTACATTGCTCCTCCGAGATGCAAGAAACAAGCGTGTTTGTTTTCCAGAAAGCTCACAGATGCACTTGACTATATATTTTTTCGTACTTTCTAAATTTCTTTTTTTAAACAAATGCAGAATCAAACTCCACCTAGAAATTCTCGCATTCAAACCCACCAATACACAGGGGACAAGTGGAACATCTTGTGGATTTTTGGTGGTTTTCTTTGTTTTTTTTTTTTTTTTCTTTATAAGCTGCAGGCAGCTTTTTAGACCCCACAGACAGGAGTGGATTTTCAAAGGACTTTTTACTGGAGCACCTCAACTGAATTGGACAGATTTTGACAACGCTCAGCAGCCAACAGCTCTTGTTTACAGTACTTGACAGTTAGTGAGCATGGAGATATCATGAAAATATTTTGAAAATTTACTAGATCCTTATGTTGGGACCATTCCTTTTCCTTTGCATCTATTTGCCCTTTTAGTTCTTTAGCATCTGAGCTGTTTCTTTTACCACCGGTTCCTCCTGAGAAGCTTTTGTCATGAAGCTTCTGTCTGCCTGGAGTTGTCTGCGAGGCAATGAGGAGGAATTCAGGTTCACATATTGCAATCCTGTCACACATCTTGATATTCTTACACTCCTTAGTGCATCCCTGACACTTCACAGACATTCCCTGGCTTCTCCCCAGAATGATCTCCTGGACCTACCATGAAGCTAAAAAGCTGATGTATTTCATAGATGGTGCTTGGTGCCACTACCCTTGGGCAGGAAATGCTGCCGAAGGCATGAACTCCTGGGGTCATCATGGGTTTGTTTCACAAGGAAGCAAGTTTCAGTTGGTTGGAGCAGCACAACAGACTCTAAGAAACAGGACAAGTTTTGGAAAAAAGGCTTTGAGATGTTGACAATCTCTCCCTCAACCTATCAACACAGAAGAAAGATTTTCTATCATAGAAAATATGCATCATCTATAAATCTTTATTTTACATATTGACATGCAATTTCATCAAAACATTTGGTGAAAACGTAAGCCAAGTACAATAATAGATTAAAAAATGCATTTGTGTTTATTTTTCCATAAATTGTCAAAATAAAATTATATGGATTGCTACAAAAATGTGTGTTTGCTCTGGTTTGGAAGTAAATGGAATATTGACAATAGTAGCTCAGGAGTGAACCAAGCCTAACAAAAAAGAAGTAAACATCTACTGCTTATAAGATTGAACACAGCAGGTATATCGGCAGGAGAGCTAAAACAGAACATTTTTTAATCCAAATAATTCAAAAAAATGGTCTGGACCAAAAGTTACTTTTCATTTCTTCTGGCTAAACACAAGGCAGGACTTCTAGATTTTAACAAGTACATATTTCAACTTGATACTGAATTGTATCAAAATTAAACTAAAACTGAAATTATTTTAATATAGCTTTAAAAACAACATTTTAAAATAAAGTCTCATGTAAAAAAATCATATAGATTGTGAAAGATGTCTTTTTTTTTTTTTTCATTTCTTCTATGCAAAGTAAAAAATTAGGTCACATCCTTCAAAAGAAGGGTTTACAGCGTATTTATCTGCTATAATCAACTGAAATTCATTTAAAAATGTGTGCAATTTGGGCAATTGGTTCTTCTTCCAAATGAAATTCAATATAATTTCTAAATAAGATCAGGTTGCAATGGTAGCATCACCAGTCACTAATCCCCACCCACCCCACGTTGCTAGAATAAAGATTATGGAGAGATGAAATGAAAAAAGCAACTGGGATAAAGGAGAATCTGGTTTTACCTGATAAAGAAAGAAGACAATGAAAATTTATGATAAGCTGTGAAATAAAACCTTCTGCAGGTTACACTATAAAAAGTGCAATAAGGGTAGCTGCTTTTCAGTCTTGTAAAAACAGCCATCTATTTTCTGAACATGAATATATGTAAGATACTTCCTCCCATCACCTCATCTAATCTGCTTAAAATAGTAAGTCAACAGTTTATCAATCTGTTGGGGAAAAAAAAAGCTGTACATCAAAGTTGTTGTGAAGTGAGTAGAAACAAGCTGCGCCTCTTGGAGAAAAATAGGGATATGTTTTTGGCTAGTGCCACTGGAAGTCAACAGGTTTAAAGGCCTGTAAGATGTATGATTTTATAGAGGCTGTTGTTGGGTAAAATTACTCTTATGATTTTTTCTAAGCCTTTGAAGAGGGGTTGCTCCGCTCCAAGCATGGGACACACCGAGTCCTCAGCCTCCAGGGACGTCTCAGGGTCTCTGCAGAGCCTTGGAGAAGTTTCACACGCGTTTCCAAGCACACTACTGGTTTCTGTTACTGCTTATTTTATATCCCACCACTCCCCGAGTGATGCAAAGAGGGAAAACCATTTTTTCATTAGCATCATCCTCCTCTCAAAATCCGCCTGTTTTCTTTTGAGCTCCCAGTCCCACTCAGTCCATCAACAGCTTCAAGTTTAAGCCTCCAATATCTTACATGCAAGGAAAACAGAGCTATCGCTGTCTATAAATAAATAAATCATAGAATGCTAAAGCTGAGAAATTTCCCCTAAAATGCAACAGAAATCCCTCGTGGAGGGAACCAAACAGCCTTCGGATCAATCCTGCTCATTTCCAACCTCACACCGGTGCAATTCCAAAGTGGAGTTTGCTCCAGATACTCCGTTTAACTCCTCTTAATAACTCAGATGTCCGAGAGCATGGGAATCCACAATTCCCAAGGGAGGAATAAAAAAGGGAGGGTGGGAAGAGAAAGAAAAGATCAGTTACATCCAACACACCTTCTAAGTCTCATAACCTGGGTTTTGTTTGCTAAAATGGGAAAGCTGAAGCTGCCTTTGAGACAGTTATAAAGATCTAACATATCAGCCTCCCTTGGCTCTCCTCTTCATTAAAGGTTGGGGTTTTTTCCCTCTCCTTTAAGAAAGCTGCCCTGCTGCAAAGGGCATTGGAAATAAGGATTGTATTTCAAGTGCAGACAGAGTGAGCAAGAAAGCTTTCCTAATTACGCCGCTGATTACATGAACAGTCCTCCATTTGACAATACAATTACACTGAAAGAGAGGAGAATGTCTTCATTACACTGAAAAAGGGAGAAAAAGTGGGTTCTCTGCATTAAAATTTATGCACTATGAGCTGGACGTATAAACTTCACTTGAACTCTAAAAGGTCAGACAAACTTTCTGAAAATGCCAGTTTTTCCACACAAATATCTGTGCTACATAATTCATATTTTGTATTTCTTTCCAGGAACTCCTTCACCTCCCAGGGCCGAGCTAACCTCAGACCGCAGCAGTAACACTGCGTTACAGCCTCCGCTCCGGCTTCTATTTCAGCCTCTCCTGTATTTCTATTTATATATTACACAGAAGTCAGCAAAAAGTCCTAACGATCCCGACACATCTGGCAGTGCCAGAGGTGCAATACAGCTCTGGATCCCAGGAACACTTAAGCTGCTTAAAAGCAAAGAACCTCTCCCACCAAGTCCTGGCTGGAAAAGGTAACCCCATAAAAAGCTGCCCTGGCAACACCAGCAAGGGGATGATTGCCAATCTGATCATAAATCATCATCTTCCCAGCTTTAACCCGCTAAATAATTCAAGTATTCATTATTCAACCACCTTTTTTTAAACCCTTGGGTGAGTAGGGGAGGCTGAGAGTCAGTCCCTCCCTTTTCTGAAGGCAGTGAGAAGCCCCAGCTGGTTCCAGTTCCCCGGCTAACTGGGTCCAGCTGGCCACCACGCTGGCCACCACCAGCACCCTGCTCTCAGACTGACCCTCCCAGATGCTTCCCAGCGTCTGCCTGGATTTGGGTACGTTCCCGGGAACTGAGCACGAGACAAGAATAATCATCTTTTGAACACTGGAAAGAAAAAAGAAGAAGGGAAATGGAGAATTCATCAAAAAGTGGCCAAAGCCAGCCACCTCCTCACGGAAGAGCCAGCACCGCGGATCGAACCGCAGTCGGGAGCTGGAGATTCAGCTGGTTTCATGGAGTATTAAGTTTTTCTATTTACACAGAGTATAAAAAGTCCATTACTCCACGTCATGTAGCAAGACGGGACACCTTCTTCCCAGCTCCCCTGTCCAGGGCACCCACCAGCCAACCCGCACTTCCTAGGGATGCTCCTGGCTTCTGGAGACCTCATCCCAGCCAACACATCCACAGGATGCAGAGGACAGGGAAAAAGAGCTCAGCTCAGATGCTCCAAGTTACCCAAATTCAGTGAATTCTGACTTAAAAACCTTTAATGCAAACCAGCAGCAGAAAACCTTTAAAAAATTTGGTACCTCAGCATACCGCTCGCATTTTTTGCTACTAGAGCCTTTCCACACCAACTTCTTTGACTATTCTAAGATGAAAAACTCAACAATTAGCTGGCATTTAGTGATTTCAATTAATAGCACTTTACAAACAATGGCATATATGAGTAGTGGGACTCGGGTACAATTAAACTCTCTCATTACAGAGCCCTGCAAGCTTGTTTATTGGAACTGCATTAAGTAATTTTCCCCCCTCTGCTTTAAAAATAAAAAGCCTCATTTACATCATCCCCAACGGTCCAATTTCAACCCTAGATTTTAAGGCTAAGGTTTTGAGGAAGAAAGCACGCATTGTGCCAGTCCTCACGTGACTCTTATTATACAAATAACCTGAACGCTTTTCTATAACAGGGCAGGCGTGTTTCCACCATAATTGCCATCAACAGCACAAATAACAACCTTACTTCAAGAACACAGCATTCTCTTTCTTTTGCTCTATTGGGTTTACATTTGCTCAGGGGAAAAAAATGGTCAAATTCTACTGTCTAGCCTTCTGAAGTAGCTCAAAGCAGCAAACATGAGTATCTCGAACTCCGCAACAGAGAAAATTCACCTCGAGTGAGAATATTCACCTCCATAACACAGCATCCATCCCTGTGATGCTCAAAAATACTCACACATATATAAATTAATAGAAGATATGCATATGCGTACATCACTATAGAGCTAGGACAGGTATTTTAATTTATTTTAAAGATAACAACTCCAACTTACCCAGAGGAGCTCCCTCCTTCACAAACATCCACAAAACCCCCTTAGATTTCTAGAAGAAAAATCCAAGCACATTCCTACCCTGGATGAGTCTAGAAATCACCAGCCACTGGTCTCAGCCCACCTCCAGCTTGGGGGGGACTGGGGAAAGGGAAGGGGCAATCAAGCTCGCGTGGTTTCACCTGGGTTAAACTCTGAATCTACCTTAAACTCCTCATGCCAAAACATTTCTACCTTGAATCCTTCCAATAGTCAGGAAATCCAAAGTGGAAGTTCTCTGTGAAGCTGTTCCCAGCCCAGATTGTGCAAGTATTTTCTCAGTTCTTACGTAATCCTCAAAAATATCCACTGTTGGGCTCAGTGCTTCTTTGTCAGAAATTGCCGTTAGATGTCTGATTGGCAAAACCAGAGCAACTGAAATCAATAGGATGGCGTCTCCTCATTTTTGGAAGCCTGAACCCCAGCTTGCCTGTAACTTCAGAAAAGTAGATTCAGAATGAATGGTTAAAAAGAAATGCTGAAACTTCTGTGTATGTAAAAGGACAGATTCCCCAGTCCAGCGTAATTAGGGAACCCTAGAGTTAGAACACTGGGCTAGAACTTGTGCAACACTGAGATAAATCCAGGGTGGTAAATTAGCCTTTAAATCCCATCTTCTTGCCATATACCCATGCATTAAAATAGCTCTATTACTCCACATCCATAAATAAAACCCTAAAAACCTTGTAAAAATGCAAAGAACACTTCACATTTTACTTTGCAAGCATTGGGGTGACACGTTACAATGAACACAAACCGAGCCTGAGCCTCAAGGTGTGTTTCCCTCTCCCTGCTGCGGGTTCAAGAGCGAGCTGGGGACCATTTGGGGACATTTGCAGCACTGGGCAATTCCTTCTGTACCAACAGAAGGTGTGTATGTATTAAAACTCATCGATTATGGCAAAAATATAGAATATAACATATTGCATATGCCATGCCCTATTCAGAGCAGCATGGTACGTACACCTAAAAAAATAATCTAAATACATCTACAAGAAAATCTAAATGCAAAAGCTCATCACGCTCATTATAGCTGATCATTTCAGACTCTTTGGCTGTTAATCAAGGCAGCTCCTCACATTTTCTGTTTGTCAGCTACTTTCCACACTGAAGAGCACCTCATGTGCCACCCCGCAGTTTCACACTGACGCTTAATTAGTCGATTCCCTATAAATTTGTTGTAACCATTTTGCTCCCTCCAAAGAAGACCCCACGCTTGTGATCAGTGGTTCTCGATCGCTCCTCGCTTGCCCACCCTCTGGAGCTGATGGATCAAGGAGCAGAAATCCCACAGAACTTCCAGCAGATCATTCCTTCAGCTCTTCCCAGTAGCGAGACAATGGGAAAGAAGCTGGAGCAGTCATAATGTTTTAGGAATTTCAAAGCTGTCCCACAATTTATCACTCTTCAAGGGGTTTTGACGTATTTTTCTGTACCTTTTTGTTTCTTTTCTGCACCTTTTAGAGTTTTCTCAACTCTAAAACCTCCCGAAATATTTCATAGTGCTCCTATTACAACAAAATAAGACATAACCACTGAAATTTTGCGTTTACATGAACAAAAGCGATCTGGAGTTGTTTTAAAGCAATCTAAACTTTATTAGTTAAGACTAAATTCTCTGCTTCTGTACTTGGCTCTTCAGGGCTCAAGTTTGGTAATGGATTGCACAAATCTGCTCGGGTTTCAGCACTTACCACCATGATTTAAAATCAATGGCATTTCTTCTGAGACAGAACATGAGCAAATGTTTGCAAGATGAGGGTTTACAGCTGCCTGTTTTCAAATAAAAGGGGTGGGTTTTTGCCTTGTTTTTAACCCAAATATTTATATAAGCTTTCTGGTAAAGATATATAGTGTATGAAATACACAGTAATGCAGCGTGTAATTAAAATTTTATTGGATCTTATTTGAATGAGCTACATGATTCAGGTAGTCGTATATTATATTAGGACCCTAATTAGTTATATTTTCATCAAGGCAACAATAAATAATCTATTTAATTTTGTGGCATCTTGTCAGAAGCCTACAGTTAACTTTATTGTTCATTTTCAGTTATTAATTTAATACATTCTAAGTTTATCTATTACTATAAACTTTTTATTTCCCCTGGTAAGTTTTTTTTTTATTTATAACATAAGAAGCATGATCTGAAGAATCATAACTCACAGAGTCAAATCCTGATATGATAATCATCATCAGGAATTCCAAATTTATTCCCTGTGAGAGTTCACTGCTGGATAATAGAGTCAGAAACTAGAGATGGGTGGTAACAAAATACCTTCAGATAGGTGGGAAATCCTGTCTCCTGAAAAAATAGTGATGGTAACGTAATGGAAAATATGTTTTTTCAGAAAGTGAATGTAAAGAAACCTTAATTTTTGTCCAGGGATCCCCCAGGCAGAACCAGGACTGTGGCTTTTTGCTGCCCTGGGGCACCAGGAAATCGGGTGCTGGGGATGTTGGGTGGCTTTGGGGACATGAGTGGGAGGTGGGAAAAGTGGGATAACAAAGAAGAGAGGCTTTTCTTGCTGTTTCACACCCTCCTGGACCACAAGGGGCTCTGCTCAGTGACTCCTGTGGCATCCCCTGGGCACCAACGCTGCCAGAGCCACTTCGTTTAAGGATTTCTCAGCGTACTGCAGGATGCTGAAGGGGTTGGCAACTGGTAATATCCCAGCTCTTCTCAAGCCCCATCCCCCAGACGATGAGAAATGTGGTTCCCATTAAAACCTGCCCTCTAATCCCGGCACATTCCTGGCCTATGGAGCCGCCTCTCCCCGGCTCCCGCCGGCAGGAAACTCCCGACACAGCTCTAATCAGTTCAAGGCTCCCATCGCCCCCGACCCCCCTGTGCTGCTCACACTCAAACTTTTGAACCGTGTGTTTCTCAGCCAAAATCCCTTAAATTTGTTCAGCAACACAAGGTAGGGACTGAATTCCAGTGGTAGGAAAACACTGCCCCTTTGAAGCCACCGCTGTCATTTATTTCACTATTTCTGGTCCGTTCCTGAGAAACACGATACACGTCTGAGGGATTGAAATGAGCTCGTTTCAATTTATATTCTTTTCCATTATTAAGTATGGCACAAAAAGAGCAGGAATCCCAATGGATTCTGTGTGTTGGCCAGAAAAAGCTGCGGCTCCCAAGCAAATATACCTGGTGGGTGAAGGTAGCCCTGCCGCCGGGAGGGATAGAGCCTGGAATTGAAAGGATGGGGCTAAAACTGTTCCCAAAATAGCTCAGAGCAGATATTAAAGTCTGTAAATTATGCCTGCTTTTTTTGCTGACAGCAGCAATTTGCTTGAGGATCTCCGATGTGGCTGCCAACCCGAGAACTTTATGTGCAAACTGTAGTTAAGATCCAATCCCTTCACAAAAAACACGTAGACAAGTAAAACCTGAGGGGTCTGAGTCCCCAGGTCAGAGCTTTTCCAATATTTTCCACGAAATGGCCTTCTGAACCCTCTCAATCTTGGGAACGTGCAGCCTTTTATAGAAAAAACAGGGGCTGGATGAGAAGGAAGTTGCTTCCAAGTTGGAAAAAAGTTGGAAAATCAATATTTATGTATAAAAATCAGCTACGATCTTGCAAACTGTTTCAAAAGGCGAATACCCTGGGGATACAACTAACCAATATATGAAAAACAACAATAATAAAGAAATAAAGCCCTGGATTAATTGCCAATACCTCTGAACAGCTACTTTGTGAACCCTACCTTTAAGTAAAGCATTCATCCTTCTTCTAACATCCCAGCGTGTGTGCATGAGGCTTTTCTTTTTAAAACAACAAGCCCAAACATCGCAAGAAGGTCAGGGAGGACCAGACTTTTACTAACATTGAACATTTAAAATGATCCTCCATTAGTTCTTAAGGGAGGATTTTTCTACTTTGAAAATAATTAATTTTTATGAAATTTGACATCCATGATCAGAGGAATCTCTTTTACAGGCTTAAGATTCTGCTACGTGGTTACATTTCTGCAGCAGATAAATTCACAAAAACAAAGGAAATGACTTTTTAAGTCTGCTTACACAAATCTCCCTGCCTGCTGGAACAATTAATCAGCGGTGTCTTTCCCCAGAAATGCATGAGAAAGGCAAAGAAATGCAAAGTCGAGAGCATTCAATCTGGAGTCATACACAGACTGCATAATTTTAATTCCTTTTATTAATTGCTTTGTTGTGAAATTCACCCTAAGAAAACGCTTTATCAGTTGCTTCTGGTATAATTTGGTATCAAATCCGCTCAGTATTCTAGTTTGTTATTTGTCTTTTGTCTGGACCAAGTTGTTCCTAATTTACTGCTGTATATCATTTGCAATAGGATCCTTCAAGTTTCCTCCCTTAACTGGGGACACCTGGTTTTTGTTATTTTAAAGACAGACAAGGACACTGGGGCATTCGCTCCACACATTGTAAAAGCAACACTTAAAAGGGTGGCAGACAGATGTGTAGAAGCAGAAACAAAACCCCTGCTCTGGTTCCGAAAAATTACAAGTTTAATAGAGTTGGGAGCAGGATTCTGCTTCACCACGGGAGAGGTTTGGGTTTTGGGTTGTGTTTTTTGCCTCCCTCTGTGATGCCATGTTACAATTTCACAGGGGCAACTTGTACTTGGAGAAAAAAAAAAACGATTTCAGGCGAATTCCCAAGGCCAGGGAGGGCTGTGGAGCCCTAGCTGCCAGACCCCTCCTGGGAATGACACCTCTGCAATCTGGAACCCCCCTGAATTTAGTGGGACAAAATTCTTCTAAATTCCTCTATGATCTTAAAGTGAAGGTTTGAAAGTATTTCAAATGAATATTGGGATTGGGATGTGATTCATTTTGCATCGTTTTAGTTATTCATGGTAATGTCACGGAATTACTTCAAAATATTTACCTGAGCCAATGTCCCCAGCCCACAATGAGCTGTTTCTTGACCATACCTCCTCTCTTGTCTATGTTTTGGGCCACTGTAGCTCATACCGAGCTCCTTTTAATTTGTTGGGAGATGAAAATTACTGGAGGAACATCACCTGGATGGCATTGCTGCCCACTCCGCACCACCGGCACCCACCCTGCTCCGCTACCAAATCCCTTTGGAATCTTAAATACCAGCAACACCAGAGGGCAGGCAGTAAGGTTATGGATAACGTGTGGCTTTTGTCTCTCATGGACAGATAGAACATTTTGAAAAACTGAAGACATCTAATTACAGTGTTAGGGGCTTTGAGGAATTATTATAACAAAATATTCTGCAGCAATAAATGATGCTTCGCGCACACACAGCAATCTAGGGAACGTGAGTAAGTAACAGAAAACACACTATTCTATAGAATTCTGAAGTTAGAGAATAATATTTTCATCTGCCTGTCAGAGGTTGGTCACACACTGCTTTTCTGTTGCACTACGAGCCTTTCCCAGGCTTTTACACCCTTTTGCTGCCTCTCAGGCCAGGTGATACCAGCCACAAACCCACCTCATCCAAAGCTCTTTGGTTTCCTTCTTTTAGCACTTCCTAAACAAGTAGGGCTGAATCGAATCGTCAATGCTAGATTGTGGTTTTCCTTCTGGAAGTCCTTGAAGGAGGACCAGCAATAGAAATGATTCAAACCTAAGAGCACAGAGGATTTGACACAGTTTGGCCCATGACTTTAACTCTCTCTCTCTCTGCTTGACCGTGGTTTTACCCGTCCCTTGCAAGGTGCTGAACTGCCGTTATTACAACGTGCTGCCTTGTTCCCAGAATCCTCATCTCGTTTTATGAGCTCTACAGCATCAATATAATATCCCTTGTGCTAATTTCCCCTTCAGTACTCAGTCACTACCAAAAACATACGGCCGTTATTTTCACACTGGCAATAATCGAACGAGATAGAATTTGAAATTCTCATTTAGGTATTTAAGGACTTGAAAGTATATTTAACTTCAAACTTGATGAGTAGCCCCATCAACTTCGGTGAGTGACTGAAAATCAAACTGGCTGTTCCAGGGATCAAGTTTTACAAGCCAGTTTTCAAAAGACTGTTCTTCAGAGAGCAATACATTTGTATTAAGACGACAATTTGGACAATAGCCAAGGCCTTGGATATTCGAAGTTCCATAAAAATGATCCTTTATGCAAATCTCCGATAGCTTCAGTGCAGGGATGCAAATTCATATTAGCAGCCAAGAAACGATAGAGATGATAAGAATCGTGCTGTTACTGTGTGTGTTAGGATGCTTCCTTTAAAATTTTGAAGCAAGGAGTGAGAATAACTTCAGTTGCAAGTGTACTTTAAAAAAGCATAAGTGCAAAGGGAAATTTAAAAGATAATTATTAATTTTTTCTTTAAAGGTCTCAAACCAAACTTTTCTGACAATATTCTGCAAAATACATGCTAGAATAACAAAATCAAAATTTGTGGCCCACAGAAAAGCCCAAAATACCTTGAAAATTGATTGTGATTTGGGGAACTGGATTTACGGCTCATTAAAAAAGCTTGATTTTCACAAAATATTGATCCTCCGTGCACTGAAAATCCGGCTGATGAAAGAATTTATAAAGGTTTTTCTGAAAATGGAGACCATCCAAACTACCAGGAAACTTTTAACAATCCGCAAAACATAAAAATACCACATGGAAGCTCTTGGGTTTTATTATTATTTTGCCACTAGTGAAACTGAAATTTGCAAGTAAGAAAAGAAAAAAGAAAATCAAAATTCATTATGAAACCAGGAGCAGGCAAACAATTTATTTGGTGAATTCTGCCCTTCTCCCTGAAACTCTTCATGAATATCAAAATAGTTTTTATTATTCATATTGTTCCCTAAATAATTGACAAAAACTTGTTTCAGCAGAGTTTTTTTAATGGTATAGTTACTATCTAAATGTGCATTTTGTTGCAGAGGTCAAATGGGCTTTTGGACTTCCCAACTGGACGTTTGAAATCTTCAGAGAAGTGGGAAAAAGGAAAGGAATGAAAGATACCGGAAAAGCCTCATATGAACCATAAGTTTTCTTAAGCATTTCCACAATATCTGCTCATCTACCAAATTTTTGCCAAAGCCCACAGTTTGCATATGCAGCTTTTACGAAAATACACCTTCACAGGTAGTTTTATAATTTTGTCTGTGTTTCAGGTCAGACAGCTGATGGCAGAAGCTCTTTGCATTCAGTAGTCAGAAATACAAATTCAAGTCTAAAAACCAGTGCTCAAACCTATAGTACATGAAGGAGGGAGGGGGTAGAGCGGAGAAAAAGGTTCAACGTGTCCAAAATTAAAAAAGAAAAGAAAGAGGAAAACCACAACTGAAAAAAAAGCCCATTTTTCTGTGTTTGGAAGGTTTGGTATTCACCAGATTGGCAATTTTAACTGACAAATAAATAAATGCTTTCCCTGGAATGAAGCTGAGTGCAGGTGAGGCGATGCCCCATGCAGTATATGACATCTATGCCTCCTGAGCTTGATTTAGCCAAGAATGTTATGCAGAATATTTATGCATTTTTCCTAGAGGAGAAAGGTAAAACATACCAAGTTACTTATTTTTTACTGTATAAAGTGAGTCGCTGATGGGCGAGATAACATAAATGCGAGCCCTGGCACAGAGGTGCATAGCCCAGACCTCCTCTTTTACAGACACAAACATTAAAACAAAAATATAAATCTGTTTGTTTTGCAGTTTTCATTTCCCAGAACAAAATATTTCAGAGATGTTTGTGTTGGTTTCTAAACAGCTTACAAAGTCCAGACCTTCAAGGTTTCCAAATGAAACAGCAAACTTTGTCAGTGATATTAACGTCTGGTTTACTTCTCTTCTAAGTACTTCTTATTTTTTTTTGCTCCAGAACAACATTTGGATAGAAAGACTACAATTCTTTTCTGGTCCCCCCTTTTTTTTTTTAGTTTGATATCAGTTTTCTTCAGCCTTAGAGTAAGACACAACCCAAGAACACCCAGCCTGTTCCAGAACCAGCAAAAAGCTGCACTCACTGGATGATAAATCCAATATATGAAAGAAGCAGCATTAAACATTTCATATTCAGAAGCATTATTTAAACAAAAACAGGCCAACTGACTGCCTCAAGACATGTAGGTGCTGTACAAACCTTTGTCTCCTGAAGTGGATTAGGAACCATACTGGGCTCTGGGAGAACCAACCTGTAACTGGTCATGTTTAATAACCACCGGGTCGTTACGGCGGCGATAGGCAACCTCTCGCCACTGTCATTGCTAATTTTCACAGCAACAATTCAGCAGAGAAAGTCACTAAATAGAGTGACTAGCAACCAAAATGATTTGGTAAAAGTATTGTGTAGATTGGTACCCGCTTTCTCCAGCAGAAAGAAGGAAAATGAGTATGAACTATGAAGTAATTCCTACATAGGGCTGCTCAGGGAAATAGTAGGAAAACATTAATTTGTCAAAACAAACACTTTCCATAGAAACACTCTGGTTGCAATAAAAACCTCTTAAGAGGTTTTCCCAGTTTGTAACTTAGTGCCAAAACAAGTTACCCCAACTCCCAGCAGCTAAAACCTACTGGAGCACTGGGAGACGGCTTGAGGACCAGCTTGGAGCCAGGATCTGCCTCCACGGTTCATTTAGAAATACTTTCCATTGTGTTGCCTAAACCCCAAACATTCCATTATGCTTTGAAAGCACATTTCATTATTTTTTTTAAAATCTAATTTCCTTCTGGGTCTCAGGTATATAACCAAGACATGACTAATTTTGAGCTACACAGGTATAATCGGTTGTTTAATGCTCACTCTGAGCACTGGGGTCAAAACAGGAAACTCAAGTCATACTTATATCAACTATTTTTTATGTTGCTATAAAGAAGTGTCCTGACTCCAGCTTTTAAAACATATCCTGGGTGGTCAGAAGCATGTTCTGATGACACCACACTCCTTCAGCAGGATTAAAAGGAGGGAAAATACAATCTCTTCACTCATATGCCACAAAGAAAAGCACCATCCCAACAGAAACAAGTGAGAAGAAACATCTACAGAACTTCTACAGGAACAACCCTGAGAGACACATACAGGAAAAGAACAAGTGTGCACGTGCTTTTGGTGTACAAATGCTCAGTAGAAAAGGTTTTAGTACATCAAATTCCTAAGTTTCACTACTGGAAAAGCTGGTTATTGAAGTGTGCAGGACAGAAGAACACACACTTGGGCTCAAGCCAAGGGTTCCTCAGGGCCATTAACCTGCCCAAGACATGTAGAGGTGCAAGACAAGCACCCTGTGATACATTCCCAACATCCAACAGTTTGTATTTCAGGGACTCCCTGAAAAAAAAGTGTTTTCACTGTATTTAGTGAGCCACAAAGGATTTTCTACCATGTTTTGAACCAAGGTAAATTTTCGGCATCCAGAGCTCCCTGCGGTGAGCAGCTCTGCACAGCTTCATCACACACGGTCCGAACAAATTACTCCTTTGCTCTGATGTTTTTCTTACTCACTTTGTCACTATTTCCTGCTCATAAAAGGCAACGAACAATCAATGTCTGTGCTGCGTCGTCCATGGGACACATTCTTATTTGTGTCTCCAGCCCCCAGCCATCCCTGCTCCAGGCTGGAGAGCCCCAGCCAACTTAATTGTTGGCAGCCCAGAAGCCATCTCCTGCTTTTGATCTTCCTTGTCACCTTTTCCTGACCCTTTTCCAACTCTGAGACACTATTTTTGATGTGGCAGAATCACACACGGTACTGAAGATGCAGATGCATCACAGATTTATCCAGCTGTATCATGTTTAGTTCTCTATTCCTTTCCTAGTATCTAATATATGGCCTTTTTATCAATTACTTTAAATTGAGCTAATAATTTTCGATAACTTTAATTTTCTGGCCTGAGATTTGCTAGAATTACCTTGTAACTGAGCATTATTGGTCAATGTTACTCACTCACCCCTTCATCTATGTTAATCACATTGTATTTACCTGCATTTAATTTTGTGTGCTGTTTCAAAGCAGAGTAACTGACAAACTCGTAAGGTCTTTCTGCAAGTCTGAAACCAGCTCTTGTGAGGCGGGAAAGACTCTCTAGGATTTCAATAAAAATTAAAAAAGGTTTTAACCAAAGGAGTTAAATAGATAGTTGTATACAGATAGTTTAAGGATGTTCAGCAGGAACAAGGAGCCAGTTTTAAAAATCAATTTAAAGCACGTGGAAAAGTTTAAAGTACATGGAAATATAAGACAAAAAACCAAAAAACACCCCACCACCACCTTCGAATTTGAGTAGCTTCAAAGGTTTAAAAAAATAATGCACTTTCTAACTGAGCAGCCAGCATTTCCCATCAGTAACTCCACATCAGCTTTAGGAACTCCCTACTAAGAGGCAGCAGAAAAACTAGTGGCATTTATAAAGGAAGCAAAAATCATTCTTAGGAGAGATTACTATGAATTTTCTCCTGAAAGACTGGTAAATTTAAAATTGGTAAAGAGTGGGCATGCACTGACAGTGGCAGCTTTTCAGAAAGACCCGGCTAAGAAAGCTTTCAAGATTTTTCCATTGACCTTCACCACAAAACTGGGTTTTTAGCCCAAACGATTCACCAGCCCCAAAAGGGCTCCCTTGGGATCACCCAGAGAGTTTGCCATAAACCAGGAGGAGTCCACTTAAAGCACGGCCACTGACTGTATAATGAATATCTAATTTTGACTTTCACAGGAGGTATGTCACCAACCACTGTGTTGCATGAAAATTTGAATTAAAATCCACCTTTGTACCCAGTTAGTGATATTTCACGGGTTACATTCCTTGGGCCAACACAATGCAATCAAAGAGTATTAATCTAACGTGGCTAATTTAATGTCACCTCTGCCAACAGCATTGCCAGGGAATAGCAGGATCACACAGCCTGAGCCTAGGGAAGAGTGGAGATAACGCTGCCGAGGTGTGTTCTGATATATTCCAGGTGATTCTACTTGACATTTCCCCAGATATTAATATATTAATATATTTATTTAATGAAGTATCTCCTATATGGTCAAGCAGGTAAAATATGTCAGTGCAGTTAGAGGAACCAGAAAATGGGGAGATCTTTTTATAGCAAAATTTATCTGGAAGCAAATGTCATATTGAAGTAAAACACAAAGTTTTCTTCTGTCGGTGGGCACAATTCTGCTTTCATTAAACACGGGGAAATTAAAACAACTCTAGCTAAAATTGAGCTAATTGTCTCACCAGCACACCTTTCCACTGAAGTTTCCAGAGAGGTGAAAATGTGACAAGCAACCGGGCATCAGAATATATTTATAGTATATTCTGCAGCCTTAAATAATGTTACTAATTGGATGGAGACACAAAATGCAGAGTTAGAGCACTTGTGAACAATCCTGACAATGCCGCAACTGATTCAGAACTTCCTAATGACAGATGCTTTCATTAGTTAAATTAGATGAACGTAACGAGGATATCTCCTGCATGATTTTATTGCTTATAACCAAACAGCAGTTTAACTGACAACCTGTCATTAAATTAAGCAAGTAAAAAATAAATAAATAAATGAATAAAGGCAGCATCTGATGACAAAAAATTTTACTGTCTGATAAAGGAGAGAATAAAAAAATTAAAAAAAACATAGCAAACCCAAATGAGCCCAGAGCCCAGGGGTAGACAGTATGACCATAACACTCTCCTTTAGAATGAAATAATTTTTAAACTGGCAAAGTAAAGTGTACACTCTCCTGCTGTTCTGGATTCGTATCCAAGGCAGTAGAGTCTTCCCCGGTTTTGGTCTCATCCAGCTCCCGGTGAACAGCAGAGTGTGTCTGCTGCCTCATAACAAATTCTACATTTGCCAAGAAAAAAACCCTGTGCCCTCCTGACAAATGCCCTTATTTGCAGAGTGTTAAAGGCAGGCGATGTCACTGCGTTCCCTTGCTTCGGTGTCAAATTCAAGTTAAGTCTCACTGAGCTCACTTGAGCAATTTTTATTGCTTTATGATAATCATGTTCCCCACAACCTCACTCCAGAAAAATTCCTCCTGCCATTGGCAAACGTGTCACTGCCAGCGTTCAAATCAACTCACCTCACCATCTTCTCATGAATAAGCTGATTAAAGTTGCTCTATATCCAAACTGCTTTTAATAGGTTCCTACCCCGTTTCAAAAGCTCACCTCAGCATTTAGTCACGCACAAAATTTTGGGGTGGGGTTAATCAGGTTGATCATTAGCTATTCTACATGATCTGTAGACGCAGATTTGCTTCTCAGACATGGTGGTTTCAGCAGTTCCTAGACGTGTGTTGGGAATGCTGAGGTGTCTGGGTGAGAGCTGCAATTCCTGTGGCAGGTTTCTCCTCCAGCTCCTCACCTACTCCACCATCCATCAGCCCCAGCAGCTAATGGTAACACAGATAAATTAGAACTGTGCGTGCAGTGAGCAATCTTATCTCTTACTTTATTGCTTCATCATATGCACTACTGATGAATTTGTCTAAATCATCAGACAATTCCATTTTTTTTCTTTTTTTTTTTTCATTAGTTACACCCAGTGATGCAGTCAGTGCATAATAAAGAGCTGGCTGCTGGTAGCTTCCACAGCAGCCTAACACACATCCAAGGCAGATCCTACCTCGCTATAATTTTTGTCCTAGAAAAATGTCAGGACTTTAACCATTTCCCTAGGAAAAATCACCCCCGGAGAAGCAAGAATGACATATCCAGAAAGTACTAGATTATACAGATGAGCTGTAACTCCCAAATGTGTCAGTCTCACCTGATGCAGGCAGGTTTGCTGGTAGTTCAAGGCAGAAATAGGGGAGCTACAGCCAGTGCATAATAAGCAATGTGAAATCTGTATTTCAGGAGAGGGAGCACGTCTTGCGCGGGTGACAGCTGCCACATCAGCATGTCAAGCCCTTCAAACACGGCAGCATTTTAACCTGCATTGAGAGCACATGAAAAAAAGTGTGTGGAAGATAAAGCCTCTGCTTAGGAGTGTGGAGGGACACAGGGAATGCAGCTTCCCCCGGCAGCCCGCTGGGATTTGGTTAATTATTGTTAATAATGCATATCCATTCATTCCATGCCACACTGCTACAGACTCCACTTAGCTTCCCAAAAAACACACAGCAGGAAGGAGACTGAAAGAACATCCCTATCCTCTATGTTACCAAATGACCAAGAGATGGCAATTTAGTTTAGTGCAAAAAGAGACTGACAATAATTAGCCACACTGTGCAACTGTCTGGTTATTTCTGTAGGGAGGATTTTACACTTCAGACATAAATAGTGATGGAGCAGCTTTTCAGATTATCTCAAGAAGCAATTCTCCAACCATTGTAGGATGGATATTGGGAACGATTTCTTCACCAAAAGGGTCATCAAGCCACGGGCAGTGATGGAGTCACCATCTCTGGAGGTATTCCAAAGCTGGGCAGACATAGTGCTGAGGGACATGGGTCAGTGATGGGTTTTGTTAGTGTTGGGGTTGATTCTTGGACTCAATGATCTAAAAGGTCTTTTCCAACCTAAACAATTCCATGATTCCATTTCTGTGCCCTTTTTTTGGAGGTGAATTGTCCCTAACCCTCTAGCAGCTGAACAGGCTGTACCTGTATCTCATGGATGTGTTCCTCCTGGGACCACAGAGCAAAGGCAGAGCTGTTCCCAGTAGATGGTAGTTTTGGTCACAGATAAGGAAAGGAAGATAACTCTTTACCAGACTCCCATTTCTCTCACAAAATCTCCACTCCAGGCAGCCATACCACCTCACTCCCAGCTCTGCACACAGACTATCAGAACAGCTTCATCTTCAGAATCTGAACTTCTTTGAGAATAAATAAGAACCTTCACACAACCAGCAAAGGAGGCACAGGCCAAGAGTAATTAGGAAAACAGCAATAACACTGACTACAGTAATTGCTACGATCTGAGACAGGAAGATTTCAGAGCCCCCCAAAAAATAATATATATCTCTGACTGCAGCAAGAGCCACTTGTACGTTTGTGCGTCTGTTCCTACCACGGGACTGGAAATGTCTTCACAAATGCAGACACACACCACAGGAAAGACTAGTTCATAATGAGAATAACTTGATTTTGTGTTTCTTTACTGCAAACAGGCTGAGAGTATTTAAAACACCAGAAAAAAATCCCCACCCAATTGTGAAGCCCATGCGTTGGACAGCCCGTACACACGTTCAACATCTTTTTCAGCATTCAGGCTTAACTGGAAAAGGAATGAGTTCTTGTTGCCATCATAAAGTCGGTCTTACAGCTCTAAATAAAACGCTTGGCTCCAGCAGCCTGTTAATGAAACTGGCAATTTCCTACAGAATGAAGCCATAAATGTGACAACTTTCTCTGCATTTTGAAAGCTTATTGAAATAAAGCAGCGAGAAGTAATTTGTTGAGCTCTCGCACACAACACCGCTCGCTAAATGCAGAAGCCAAGTCTGCATGAAGCAGTGCTGCTTTTGCAGAAAGAGTTAAAACTTATCCAGTGTCCCTGTAAATAGCACAGAGTTTTTAGAGTAAAATATTTGTTTAAAGAATTTTAAGAAATTTTTAAAACTGCACTTTTAATTCCTTGTTTCTAATAAAAGGAGAACTACATAGAATCGTAGAAATTAATCTCGGATGCTGCAGCCTTTCTTTCTGCTTCACATCAAAAGCAATCACTCTACCTGAAATAGTGTAAAATGGTAATTTCACATAAATATTAACTTCTGGTATTCACATGAGCTACTATATCCCAATATACATTCTCGGTGAGGTAATGGGATTGGCTGGAGTTATCACTACTGTTACTGGTAACTAAAGTTACCGGTTTTCTGGAGCTAAAAAATGTTTTAAAAAATGAAGGAAAGAAATGACATCATATCAGGTGGCAGTCAGCTCTTTTTGTGAGGAATATTTCAGCACGTGGTGATTTATCACTCTGCAAGAGACGTGTTCTCATAAACCAGTCGTCCTAATAGGAATCCCTTCAAAGTGCTTGGATTCCAACCACATATACATAGAATTTAAATGCCTGCCATTACAAAGCCAAACAAAGGTTGATCTATAATTTTAGACAACGTAAGTGATGGCACTGGGCACTACCAGACTCTGTCAAAAGAATAAAGAAGTTCCCCAGCTCCTCTCTGGCTGGCATCCCCCTTTTCCACGAACGCTCCCCTACCTGCTTTCACGTCTCGGGTCACTGCAAGGCCTTGAAAGCTGTCCAATTTTTGCATTGTTTCAGGACAAAATTATGCCCTGCTGTGACACTGCTACTCACTCCACATAAATCAACCAAAGGCTTCGCTTGACAGAACCTCAGATTGTCTTGTCTTCTGCAATCATTTTTATTAGTACTACCTGTACCTGTGGGCGAGGGAATGGAGATGACTGGACTCAGATGCCCTATTTATTGCTTACTGGAGTTTGCCTAGAGAACATCAACTTGCTGCACTACTTCTTTCCTTGTCCTCAGTGTATAAAAAGAATGAACTTTCTATATCTGACACACACACGCTCTGCCAGGATAAAAAATCTGCAGTGGCAGGCCAAACACCTTTCCCAAGGATAAATAAAAGAGTTGGTTATGCTCCTGCCACAGCTGAGAGCTGCTGGAAAAGACATCACTTCTACCCTTTCCACACTCTGGAGTTAAATCTCTGTAGCCTCCCTTACCATCCTTCCTCCTCATCTCTGAACCACCGAGTCAAAAAGTCATTCTTTGAGTTTTTTCTGATGTTTTGGCCAGCTTTGGTGTTGAAGGGGCAGCAGAGCCGGCCTTTGGGAAGCTGCAGCGCTGTCTCGGAGCTCCCAAAGGCAGGCGTGCCTCTTGGCTCTCTTCTTTGGTGCACAGGTTACATTTCTGCTCTAAAGCCATAGGAATTTGAAGGAAAAAATACAGCTCTTCCACCATATTTAAAGCCGGCAGCATTTGCTGTGAGAGCTGAGCTCACTATGATCACAGTTGCTTGGGGTCAAACTGTTCATCACTTCTTTACTTTGGGCAGAACTCCTTGGACCAAGAAGCTCTACCCAAGTAGCGCTTTTTTTGCATTTCAAGTATCGTACTTGCATTTCACGAACCATTATTAGCAGTTGTGGGAGTGTCTTGGGACTCCGAGACACTTTCCAGCCCCACTAGAGTTCATACCAAACAGCTGCATAGGCAAAAGTAGCTCCTGATTTAAACAGCTTAAGTATTTTACTTCGCCAAACAGTGATCAACAAGTTGGATGGGGTTTCACTGAAAACACTTGTCTCGCTATACAGCAGATATAAACATATGTTGTTTGTCTGCAGCTAATTTATACTTTCACTCCTGTAATGGTTTTAGTTCCCACCGGGGTAGGAGCAGCCGGGGAAAAAGTTAAATCATAATCACAGGAGTAAATTATCAGTGACACCTAAAAGCAGTTGCAAACTGCCTTATCATTTCAATTAAAGGGAGAACTCAGCTGGTTTGTGTCTGCATTAGTCAAGCGGTACCAATCAGGAAATTATTACATAGGCAAACACCATAAATCTTCATCGACTAACAATGATGAGGAATTTCCTGTAACTTCCTTTAATTGATCCTCACCCTGGATTTTGGTACCCTCTTGACAGGAGGCTCGGTGCTGCCGTGCCGAGGAGCCACGCTCCTCTTCCCTGGAAATCAATCGTCCTGCTGGAGTCTCGGTTACGTACGGATAGAACCCAATCCATGCAGGAAAGATTAATAGTAATTCTTTCCAAGGAACGCCTAACACCTTTATAGCACTGATCAATACACAGGTTTAAAAAGCTTATGCTGAGCTGCTGAAACGCCGCGTTCCAACGTGTTACAGTAAGGCAGCAAAACGCTATTAATCCAGGTTGATATGTCTGCTGTTTGAAAAACACCATGTGAGATGCCAAACAGCTCCCCAAATTTAACACGGCTTAACACTAGTCCTCGCCGCATTTCTAGTTACAGTTGGTGTAGAGTCTCTGGTGGGAATTTGCTCGGGCTTCTCAGAATAGTTGTGGGTAGCGTGAAATTACAGCTTGTAGTAAGAAGATCCAAAGTCCTCTGCCACACATCGAGATAGCGGGAGGTTGATCAGAAGGGACGGTGCTGAAATGATGTGTCTGCCCTTACTCACACAACACAATTTGTAAGAAAGTGCCTACTACTCCTCGGGTTTGGTTTGTTTACCAACTCCCTGTTTTCAAAGGCCTTTACTAGGGACAAGTAATTCCCACCACTCCTACCGGAGTCTGATACATAATGTATAAGGGTTGGAGAAAATGTGTATTCATGAGACTTGTTTGCCTTTTGTCAAAAAAAGAACTGTGAAAACTTATGACGGAACAATTTTCATTTCTGAGACATTGTTTTTATAGTTCCTTCATGCCTGGGAATTGAGGGCTGGAGAATTTTGTCTGCTGCAGATGCTGCAGAGAGGAGAGGAGCTGCAGAGCTCCTGACTCGCTGCTTTGTTGCCGACAGTGACAGGAGACCTAAAGGAAATACTTCTCCTGACATTAAACATGACGAGTGAATCCCCAGGCTACTCTCCCACTCCACTGCAGTAGAAAAGCCACAGCGCAAGCCAGCCAGGAGCACATAAAAACAAGGCTGTTTTATAACCAGAACTGGCCCGTGGCAAGAAACTTTGACTTTCAATGCAGGACCCTGGAATTGTGTATAATAATAGTAATAAAAATTGAAAATCAAGGTAAAAGGCTCATGAAGCTTGGCAAGCCTGTCAGACAAAAGGAGTATTTTCTTTTTTGGATAAAACTTTTCTTTAATTGCTTTCAATATGCACACTGACTATATTTCCTTCATCCAAGCATTCTTCCTGAGGCTGTAACTGCCAGCGTGACAAAGTCACGTCCAATTAAGGGAGTCACAATCTTGAAAAAAAAAAAAAAATACCAATTCCTACATTATAAGAAAAGGAAAGAAAAACCTCAAATCACCAGAGAACCCATTTAAATTCACAGCTGCAGTTAGTTGTCAGGTAGCTCAATTAACTTTGATCCTTTTTTTGGGGGGATAAAAGTTCTGGAGAATGGGAAGAGCGTAGGAAACCTTTCAGCCCGGGTCCCCGCCTGAGACACACATGCACAGAGCTTGTGAACTCACCTCCCCGTGAGATTTGCAGAGACTACAGTCACCAGACACTGTATTTGCCTGGAGATGGAAATATCCCTTCATTTTTGAATGTGTAACTCCAACATTTAGCACTGTAATTATTTTAATTTACTCTGCTTTGATTTCAGCATGTGAAAACCATGCCCCCCAGGCTCTGGTGTCACGGGCAGATGCCACAGGATGGACCAAGCAGAGGAACCAGTTCCATCAGCCCAAACTCCTCTCCAGGATGCTGGCAAGAGCCCATCCTCACCTGGGAACCTCCAGGGTCCCACCTCTCCTGGAAGATTCGCTCAACTGAAGCCACAGCTGGCTCTGATGCGTGAGACAAAGGCCAAAAAGCAATTATTTGGTGAATTTAAAAAAGTTCCTTAGGTCAAGTTTCCTCTTTAAATACATGTTCCTTCTCCTAGATCAAAATACTTCCTGAATATGAAACATAACATTTCATATGTAGTTCCAAACAACATTTCATCAATGTCTTTTACAATGGTATCAAATCTCCCTCCTGGAAGCACAACAGTGGATTCACACTCCTTTCTTCCCAGCCACAGCTCTGTGGTTGCCTCCATCCTGCAACTGACAAACACCCAACTCTTTCATCTCCATCACTTCCCCCGAAGCGCTCCCACACAAAGCCAAAATTCTTTTGTTATACCACAAAAGCACAACCCTGCACTTGACAACATTAATTTGATCCCAGTAATTCTGTTCCCCTCCAGACAGCCCCTTCCTCCTACACAATGCTCCAGCTCTCCTCTCTGTCGATGATTTCAACTTCAGCAGCAACAGATTTCTTTGTCCTGTTCCTGCCTTGGTATCAACACCATCGCAGAAGACATTTGGGGGATCCCAAAACCTTTATTTCAAGAACTCTGTGACTCCTCTCCTTCTATCCAGAGAGTCCTCCCTGGCTCTCGCTCTCAGCTCTCTCTTTACCAGCTCAATACGTGAAAATTCCTCAGCTGAAATAGCATTTTTCCATGGTGCACACCAAATCAGCTCCTCAGACCAGAAGTTTACATCTAGAAAGCCCCCACCTTACCTAAGAGATCAGATCTATCTGGTGTGAACTGTTTTTTATTGCTTTTTACACCACTCTCTTTCATCTCCAGCTCCATCAGTCTTAGTTCTTTCCCCACACACAGCAAATATTCAATTCTCTGCCTTCTGCCTTTACATCACACATGGCAGTATCTGTATCTTTACACATGTTACTACAAAACCTTTCACTTTCCTGTCCAAGTTACACGCTATCTATTATCCTCCTTCCTTCAACCCATAAAAATACTTGATTTGTTTGCTGTTGCCTTTTTACTTTGCCTGTCTCTTGCCAAAGCAAAGCCAGACCTGATTAGGGCTAGAAGAAAATACACTTCAGGATTTGGTTTCTTAGACTGATAAAGAGCTCTCTTCTGAACACACCTGTCTCGAATCACAGGGCTTTACCTGCTGTTTATTCTATTTTGAAATGTGGGCCTGAAACAGCAATGCACATATTTATGTCCTAGAACATTATCTTTTATTTAAATTGAGAGGTTAATAAAGGAAGACGGGGTTTCTTCTAGCTGAGGGGGGTCATTTTATCTCTGAATTTTTAAAATGTGAAAGAGACATGGCAATGCAAGAACTTTGAGACAGATTACTGTGCCATTTTTCCCCATCTGCTGCTTCAGGCACTGAGATATTTATAAAGTAAGAAACAAAACTGAAAATATTAAGTTTCAAGAGAGCAGTGACAAAGAGTAAGAACTATTTCTATAACAGGCAGGGTTCACGAGGCATAAAGACATCGCCTCTTACTAAACAGAAATCTAGAGAGTCAAAGACACCTTAATTAAAAGTTCGGTGTAAACATTGCAATTATTAACCTTCACAAGAAACAGGCAATAATCAAAGTGAGCTGTGACATATCTGCCTGCTGGATGGCTGGATTCATTCTTCCCTGGCCAAGCAGGGCTCCTTCCAGAAAATGACGTGGAAACATTTCGGGCTGCATCCCTGAGACTTCCTTTAATATTTTCAGAATTCATTTTGAAATGAGAAACTCCAGAAGTTTATTAAAGCTTTGCTCTGTTAGAGACAGAGAGCAAAGGAATCTCTAGGCTACTGCCTTCTTCCACTTTCTTAGCTCATATTTTCAATTTATGTGGATAATTAATATAAGATCATTTAATTCCTTTAAATTTTAATACAAGTGTTTAAAATGAGCCTCACTCAATGGCCATTTCACTTTATAACCTGCCACCACTCTGATTCTCTTGGCATTTTTTCATATTCAATAGCTTTTATTTTTACAATCAGATTTTATCAAATTCAAAGGCTGTTCCTTTTTTATTTTTAAAGACTACATAGGCATACATCATCCTCTTCAAGAAATACACCAGTCACAGCTATAAAGACATAGCTTTCTCTCTGGAAGTCTGGCCTAAAAATAACTTTTTTTCTTTTTTAAAATCTATTTTATCAATTGTTTCAATTCAAATAGATTTTAAAAAACTATTCTGACAAATTACACTGAAGCGATTGCATTGATTAAATCTCAAAGTTCAAAACCCTCAAACTAAAATTACTATTCTTTCCTTTGCTAAGATGGAGCAGGAGAAATCTGGCCAGTAAGATTTGGACTTTGTTTAGTTTAAAACTTAGAAGTGCATCTAAACTGCTCCTGAAAGTCTTGTAATAATTAATACATATAGAGGGTAATATATACATTTTGAAGATTTTAGGTTTCTGCTTGCTGAAGACAGAGCCATCAGAGCTGGAGGGAAGCAAGTCCAACGCATTGGCCAAGTTTTGGCCAAGTTTTGTTCTAGAAGAGCAAGTAAGTGCATCAGGGAATGGGGAGCTACAGAAAAGCACCATCACACTATTATCGTGCTTTCTACCATCGCTCTCAGCTGTCCCTGACAGCCTGTGACATCTGCGACATCTGTGATGTGGCCTGGAAAGATTCCCCACCTGCCTTTTTAACTTGATGTTTGGGGTTTTTTTGGTGAACATTATTAAGTAGGGGAAAAAATAATCCAGAAACAAACCTGACACAACATTAATTGAAGCCCAATGATTTATGTTTGTTTTCTTTTCATCCAGACCAATTCAATACCTTACTGAATCTTTTATGATGCTTGTTATAGCCTTTACACCTGATTTATTTCCCAGAGTATCCTCTGAATCATCCCAAATGCAGATGTATTTGTAAAAGATTTTGCTGAGAGCTGGAAATATTTTTCCCCTTTCTGTAAAGGCTACATAAGCATCATCTTAAATTATTCTTTGCCCAAGCATACAGTGACAGCTTCTGCTGTTCCAGAGTTCAGACAGGTTAATCTTTATCTGCCCACATGGTAGTAAAGGGAGAAAGGACAAAGTGTTTTCTCCTCTTCCTCTTACACAGGAATTCTGGGGGGACACAGAAACCACTGGAGGGGTCCAGTGGAGCAAGGTGAGAAGATGATACCTGGGGAGAAGGGCAAGGACAGACAGGTCTCCATAGATGATGTGATGGCAGCCAGACTCCTACATCTCCACTGGAAGAACGTCACATATTTTTGCAAGATCTGTTAGTCCTATACCTTCCCAATTGCCTGTCCTAAAGTTTAGTTAAGTAGATGTTTCTGGATAACTTAGTTCTTTTTTTTTTAGGGGCCATTCTAAAACAATGAGAGGTATTTTTCAATGGAAGAGCAATCTAAGTCTATCTGCATGACTGTTATGTCTTCCAAAACCGAAGTTTTTAGTACAGCATGTCCTACCACCATGAGTCATGACATGCAGCTACAAAGCACGGTTTTGCTGGCTCATATGTTGAACATTTCTCCAAATTATCTTTCAAGGATACACGGGTCAAACAAGATAAATTTCCGTGGTTTATATTTTCACGTTCAGATTTTTCTCCTGTAATCCCCTCCATGCAAAAGGAAAGCAAAGTCCACCACACACACTCAGAACTTTCTCACACTTTTCAGTAGGAAAGGCGAGCAGTAACTCCACAGCTTTCAAGGATGGAATTGGAATTAAGGATCCATGCTCCCAGCTTGCAGACTGGGTGTAGGCACTTACTCACTGGTGAGACTTTCATACGGAGCTACCAGCAGCCAGACTGAGAGGGTAGGAGTATAGATTATTTTAAATTATTATTATTAAGATTTTCAAAACCAAATGCAAACCAGTTGAGATAACAAAAACAGTCCCCCTTTTGTTTTCCTCATCAAAATAACGTATTTTCACATTATTCCTCCAAACTACACACAGTTGGTGTGTAAAATACATTGAATATAACCACGGAACATGTAGATTGCAATAAAAGCCATCTTAGGTGTAAATTAACTCAATATTTATCTCATCTAATATGCAAATTAAGACAATGTATTCTCATTAACGTTGGTTCCATTTCCTTTAAGCTAAATTAAATCTTTAGCCAGAGCAGAAGGTAAAGGAATATCTGTAGTTGTCTCTGAAGCTAATGAGGGTGTGATTAGCCTCCCGCTTCGTTAGGAAGCGCAAGCTCAGAACTTAGTCTGCACCGAGCACAGCAAACGCAGCCCAGAAACCAAAGCCAGGCTGGGGATGGTACTGTATGATGCACCAGTAAACTACAAACCAAGAAAGGGTGAATTTCCAGATATATTCTGAAATTTCAATGTGCAATGAAATGGCAAAGGGAAACAGATATGACACAGACCTTGCTGACAATCTGGGAAGCGGCAAAAAAGATTTTTCAGGAGATGGTGCCTCTTACAAGCTCTGAAATCTATCACTCACTGCAAACCAGCGCATCTGCTGTGGGGAATCTGTCTTAGCATCAACTTGGTTTACAAGTATTTAATTTTCTGTTTAGGTTTTTTTAAAAAACAACAAAATAACACCCACACCCCCCAAAAAAAACCCCACCAGAACTGTACTACTTAATGAATAGTGCTGTCCCCCTCCCAGCCTCCAAAGATTAATGGGATGACTCAGTTGCTCTGCTAAAGAGGACAACATAATGTTATTTATTAAACCAGTTTTAATCCATCATTGTCCATAACGATTGCTTTTGATTAGCAATTTGAATTCTAACGCTCACAACATGCTACCTGTATTCAGCCGAAGCAATGAGCTCTGGGGCCTCCAGCAGCCCCAGGGGACTGAAAGGTAGAAAATGTTCCAATTCGGGGTTCTTCTTCATTTCCATATGTTGCTAAGCGCTTCAAGTGTCACCAGCAGAGTGAATTGAGAGTTCCCGGGATAAAAAGGTGTAAGGAAAGCAGAGGTCATGCTACAACATAAAGAGAAGACAGTCGCTCACTGAAGAGAAGGGAAACAGAAGAGGAGGAGATCCACCTCTGAACCAGCTCCTCCAGAGGTGTGACTGTACCCAGCGTGACAGCAGACAGGTCCCTGGGAACTTTAAGCCCCACAGTCACCAGGAAGAGCTGTAGACACACCGAGATTCTGGTCCTGGGCTGTGGAGGGAAGGGCCTGAGAGGTGCCAGGGGTGGCCACAGGGCTGGGCTGGCACCAAGACTGGGGACAGGCCCACTTTAGAAGGAGACACAAAGCCTTCCTGGGTGGGGATGGGTCATCAGATGATAGAATAATGGTCTAAATGACAATAAATGGTTGTAGGTTCCTCAAACCTTAACCCCATCAATTTCAGAAGCCTTCAGAACAGCTTCACATGCTGTTTCTGTAGTGGGATCAGCTGGGTAACACAGCAGAGCCACAGCAGCGTGGCAAAGGGCTGCTCTCAGGGTTGTGTTTGAGTGTCGTGATGTACAACAGTGGCTGTAACATGTCTTTGGGAGTTGTCCTATCAACTTCCCACCACCTGCTTTATTATTATTCTTATTATATTATTATTACTGTATTACTTCTACTACTACAATAGAAAAAAAGTTTGCCATTCAGGTTCTGGGTGTTTTCATCCCTTAAGACTTCCAGAATCAAGTGGCAGAGAAATCCTCTCCACAAGTCATGGATTTAGCCAACTTCTTCTACATTGCCCACGCAATAACAAGACCTTCTACATCCTTCCCTGGGGTTAAAAATTACTCCTCTCTTTTATGACCAAGAGAAGCCCAAGAGCTCCTCCAGACAAACCTCTTCCAATGGCTCCAGTATATCCCCAGAGGGGCAGGATGCCCCGATGGGGGTCTAGGTCTCACCACCTGCACACACAGTTGCTTAGATGTTTTCAGGAATGCAGAGTACCAGAAAGAAGAACTAAGAAAAAGTCACGTACAGCTTTAAAGCCAGCAGAGAGTAGAAGCATTTTAAAAACCTGACAGCGCTTTTATGGTTTATAAATCCATTTTCTTTTATTTTCCTTCATCCTATTTGCGGTAGACTCATGTACTCCCACTAAAAATTCTTTTCAACTCCAATGTTTTCCCTTTGCAGTATAATCTTGGTGGGGAAAAAAAATAAAAAAAAAAACACTTTTCACATTACCGAAAAGACATCTTGTATGTTTTATAGTCTCCAGCACCTGGGAAAAAAGCATAACAATTGAGTGATATGACATTTTGGGGAGAACATGAAGGCAATCTCTAAATGAGATTTGAGCTCTTAGGCAGCTTTAGCACACTCTGATACTAATCTGAATCAGATCTTACTTTAAGGAGTGATGTCAATTCAAAGCTTGGGCTGGTTTCCAATGAAAACAAGGTAAAAGGCAGCTTTTTCCAAGTAACTGGAGACCTGCACAGGTCCCGACCCTCCACGTCAAGCTTTTTAACTAGAAAACTCCATTTAGATCTGTGTTCTCAGTGCCCTTACTCCAAGTTCCCAGCTCCTCGACCCCTCTCTGGAGAGGGAGCCCACAACTTGACCAGGGCACTAGTTTCACTTAACAGCCATATATTAAAAGAAGCAAACCTTGAAAAAACAGACGAGCTGGACATAAAAAGCAAACCATGCTTATCTTCTGGAAAGTGAAATCCAGTACACTGACACTAGAATTGGTAAAATGCCAGCAGTCACCCAACCAACGCATCACAGCAGCTTGGAGGAGTGTGAAAATACCGTTTGATGTCAGGTGGAATGAAGGGGGTAAACACCCCAAACCATGAGGTTCCTCAGTTCAGGTCAGTTCAAATAAAGACTGGATTTCTTGAGGTATCCAAAATGTTGAAGGTTTTGTTCTGCTGTCAATGTAAAAACTGGAAATTTGAATTTTTCACAAAACATTTTCTCACGTTTTCCCAGAATCCAGCGGTATTTGATGTGCAAACCCTACAGGAGCCAGCATCCCAGTACAAATGGCCCTTCTATTTGAAGAAAAAGATCACAAAATAGTATTTTATCTTATTTTTTTCAAATTTATATGACCAACACAGCGCTCTCTTGCTCTCTGCTGAGATGGAGCACAAGAGCGAGGCAGCGTTAGAATGAACATTATCAGGATGAGCACCAGAAGAGTATTTATTTCAACTTCTCGTTAACTTTGGAGGGGAGATTTCTCAAATATTAAAATCAACGCTACTGAGTAGCAACAGGCAAATGGGAAGGTTATAAAACCAGATTTTTTTTGACAGATATGATAGAAATCAATGGTGATTATGTATTTTGGCATTAAGGAAGCCCAAATCAACATGGAAGTAACAAGCATTTGTATACAAACAACTACACTTGCTGGTTTATAAAAATGACAGGTAAATAACTACGTGCTCCCTTTTCCTGCCCTTATAAAAATCAGAGAGATCTCAGATGACAATTTCTCTCCTGAATTCCTTTTATTTAACGTATAACTAGAATAATAGCTTGCAAGAAATAGACTGATTGAGCTATTTGTCTTTAAACAAGATTTTCCTGTATAATTAAGGGAAGTCTCCTATGCCCAGACATCACCCTATTAAATGTGACATGAAATGCAACCAATAAATAATTAAGCCTCTGATTAGTTATAAATAAAAGATCAACAATATAACATTTTAAGCACCACACTCAATCAATTATTGGTATTAACTAGTAATTACTGAAAGCTTAACACATTAAAAAGTTAAACTAAAAGTGCAAACAGGGAAAAAAAAAAATCTATTTGGAAAGGCTATAATTAATGAATTTGTTACATCTTGTGCAATCTGTGCCTTGAGCCCCATATATTTCAGCCCTATACAAGCATTTGTTTGCTTGGCTAAAATGATTACGTGTTGCACGCTAGGAATGACATGATGTAAGTGTCAAGTTATTCACAGCTCTAAAACCCTCGCTCAAAGAACGCACTCTGCAGAAGTCAACATTTCAGTATGCAAAAGATATTTCTTCTATAATGCAAGTGGTTCGTTTGTTATTAATTGATCCTGTCACAATATTACCAACAGCACTGACATGTTTTCCTGAGTAAACACACTTGGACAGACAGGCTGGAGATGCTTGAAATACTCCCTCACTCTTGGCCACAAAGACAGCTCTTACAGAAGACCTATAAACCAGTCCTTATTATGCAGTTCCAGGCATTTGCAGAAGCAAGATTCACTGTCAGGGTTTATTCCAAGGAAATCACCACCGTCGTGTGTACACACTAGAGTTAAGCTGCTGTATGGCACAACAACATGTGTTCAGTTGTTGTGGAAAAGACACTTCTAGCATCTCTTAACTCAAATGCTATGGACATCTCCTAAGTGTTGGGTGGAAAAAAAACCCAATCTAAAATGTGCGTTTTGTTCAGCAAGAAAACTAAGGGAAGAATGAATTAAGTACTTTCATAACGTACTTGTTCGATCTACTGACAAGACACAACAAAAACCCAACTTCACCTTCTACTATTAGATATCCTACATTACAGAACCTTAAACTAAACAAGGCTGTTTAGATCTGTTAATGATACATTAAGGAATGCAAAAATCCACAAACAGACACAAAGAATTATCATTCTCTGTCCTTCCAGACTGCAACCAAAGGGAAAAAACCAAAACCCAACGCAAAAGAGACGCAAAAGCACAGTATGCAGTGTCAAGTAATTCCGTAGGTGCCTGCCACGCTCCACATCAAATTCCACAGTATCAAAAACTGGGAGAATTTCAAAAAAAGAGAATTTTGAGTTAGATTGTCTACTCGCACATGACTTGAATATTACTTCTACTATTTCTGTGCAAACAACCTGGGTTATTTTCAGGAAGACAAGAAATTGTTCCTTTCAGTTGCTGGCAATTATCCATGCGCATAAATGGACACGATGTGCTAATAAGCGGCAACGGAACTGAAGTGATTTCGGCTGAATCTGATGCCCAATAATCACTATGGCACGTAATTATCTAAATCACAGTATTGCAACACAATGAAGAAGGAACAGCAACTTTTTAGACCAAATAAATGTGCACTCACACAACATGCACAAAGTAGGGCTCATCATTCTTTCATCTAAGGACACGACCTAATTAATTCCATCCTAATGACAGAAAATATTTCCTATAGAAAAAAATATTTTTGCATTATCAGCTGTTGGGAGAATTTGTACTCCTTCTAGCTGACACCAAAATGACCCGTGAAGGCAGCTGGAGTTCCAGTGCTGCCAGGAATAGCCAACATCCACGCTGTTGACTAAATGTAGTCAACTGTTTTGACTTAATTTTATTTATCGATGCCGGTATGCAAAGGTTCTGATGCTATGTATAGCATCGGTAAAATACAGTCTTCCTCAGTGCTATTTCTGCACACAACTGTGAAGCAGAACTAATACATTTAACTGATAAATACATCAAAGGGAGCATGTCTAAAGCAATAAACATCTCCTGTGGTGGTGGTGTTTATACACTACAGGAGACATTTTGCTGAGTACGTATGTCCCTTTGATGTAGTTATCATTATTATAATGAAAGCATTAGTTGATTTTATTGCTTTTTAAACACCACTGCTGTCCACCATAGCTCCATTAAACGTAGCTGTGTTCATTAATAAAGTGAATGGAGGGCTTTTCATTTAGGTCTGGAGGAGTTTGTAGGTTGAATGGCCATCACACCATAAATCCAGCTCTTCTTTTTCCTCTTGGCCTCCTTATTCTTACCTCTGGGGATCAACAGATCTGTGTTTATGCAGAGGTTCATATCCAGCCTACATCAGCAGACTGACCTTGAAGCTTCTTGTCATTCTGGAAGATTCATGGAACTGGATTAACCAGTGCACACAGAGAAACTAATATCTCCCTTAAAGAATTCCCATAAAGTCTCCATTAATTTCTGTTTATTAAAGTTCAGCATAAACACACGCCCAGTAATAGGTTTCTGATTAACCAGAAATAAACATGGAATGCTGAAAAACAGCCTTACCACAATAATATATGCAGTAAGTGTGTGTCCCCAAAAATGCATGCTCACGCATAACATTTTGTGATCAAATAGTTATGCTCAGACTTCTAAAATTCCAGTACCAGGCTCAGAGTCAGGACTTCAGGAATGATACTTTCAGCTTCAAAGAGAAGAAATTTAGACCTAGTAAAGTACACTTTCTTCTGCAATCGGTCCCTAAGTTTTTCTCTGGTTAAAAGTCCTGCATGCTAGCGTGAGCAACCTTCTCGTTCTGAAAATGATGAAAACCAGCTCCTCAAACCTGATGGATGCTGAGAAACATCAGTGTTGGAACAGGCTGGTCAGAAGCTGAATATTCATCTGTGGAAGTTTGAGGCAAAGACTGGATGAAGCTGGGCTTGACCTGGTCTAGTGGTCGGGGGACAGTTCCCTTTTGAGCAGGAGGCAACAGTGCCACCCTCTTCAATGAAAGAAGATTTTTACACATGCAATATCGAAAGCCAGCTTCAGAGGATGCTTTAGGGATATCTAGGAATAAATATATATTTTCTTTTTCCAACAGACACATGTAAAACAGCACAGAAAGGCAAACTGCAGAACCAGTGCAACGTAGAATAGGAAAAGACTTTAAGTGTAGAATTAAGAAAATCACCCCCAAACGGATGCCCTGAGCATGTTCCAAAAGAATCTCATAAAACCATTTCCCTGGGAGGTCAACTCTGCAGGGATGACTGTAATTGCAATACATGTCTACAGACATAAATACAGTAGAGATAGTGTAAAACATTTTTGGCAAAACAATGCCATCCATCACAGAAGTTTGGAAATTACTTTTACTGGGTTAGAAGCAAGATAGGGTTATAATTAATACTTAATGTTGGAAATTGGTAATCGACTGCAGCATGAATGGAATTTACTACCAGAGAATTCTAAATACTCAGCATTTCAGAGCAGAGCCCCGGACAACATTAAAAACCATTTTGTTTTTTTTTTTTTCTTTTTTAAGAGAAATTAAACCACTCAAACAACATAATTAAACATCCTGCTGTATAGGTCAAAGGGAATCTACAACCATGTTTCATAAAATAAATTAATTGCACACACAAATAACTTTCTATTTGCAGTAATTTAATTGGAAGAGGCACAAAGAATTCCAAACATTCCCTGATTAGACACTATATATTAAAGAATTGGGAGGAAGGGTTAAGGCAAGATCCTCACAGCCAGCTTCAAGGCACTGCAGAGTGTTCTGCTTTTGTGCATCCCTAAGAAGCTGATCAGGGGGTTCTTGCTCTGGCCAATGACAAAAGTGTTGCTGCAGATGGGTAGTTTTCAAGCAAAGTTTGCCAAAAATTCTCCAGACAGCTTCTAACTGCTCTGGAAATGCGAAGAGTGTTAGAAACGCGCCGAGTGCCAACATCACATGCTTCCTCCATGCATGCTTTAAACAAACGTCACCACCTGAGACTTGCCAGAAGATCTTTGGTCAGTCGTGGTGCATCAATCCAGCGCCCAAAACCACCTCTGTTTTCCATTAAGCTCTTTCTTGGTGAACATGGAAAATGTCTCACGAAACATACGGGAATTTGAAAAGCCTGTTTTATTTAGAAAACTGGATGAATAGGAACTCGGTCACTGAGCCTTCCTTAAAAAAAGGATCCAACTATTTGCAGTTGTCTGTGATTTGTGTCCTGCAGAGGAGGGAAGTGTTAGAGGAATCTACGCTAATCCATGGGTCAAATGAAATGCTGCCCAAAGGTAGAGGCTCTTTGGTGAATGAAAATATGTTGTCGTAAAAGGAAGGTGTCAAAGGCAAATTAAGCTGTAAATTAGAGTCAAAATAGGGCAAAGTCAGCAACGCAGAAGCTAACAAGTATTCAGCACGTGCAAGATATATCACTGTAAAAAAGCGAAAGTTTGTATTGTTTTGGGTCTGGGTCCCGACCTCCCCAGGGTTTGCAGATGGGTCACAGAAGATGCAGGAGGAAGATGAATAGATGGCAGAGAAGCCTATGGTCCTAATGATCCCTGTAAGAAAACACTGCAACGCAATCCATCAGGCTCAGACTGCTGAATCAAGGGCTGAGGAATTCTTCCTCACCATGGGGCAGGACCTCCACCATCGCTGGGGAGCTGCCTCAGCCAGGGCGGTGGGGGACAGTGCCAGCAGCAGCGGGCGAAGGAGCAAAGGGGAGAGATGGAGGCGCTGGGCACACTGAGCCACGGTGGCGTCACGCTTCCATCTGGGACTTCATCCAAGTTATTTAAAAACTTGACAGAAGAACAGGACAGTTCAGCTCGGGTGTGATCTGCTGTGTGTCTCCCTGCATTGCTCAGTATCAAAAAAACCAAAAAAATGCAAACAACCCCCCCCCCCAAAAAAACCCAAAAAAACTCCCGAAAACAAAACAAAACAAAAAAAAAAAACCCCCAAAACAAACAAAAAAACAAAACCAAAAAAAACAACAAAAAAATCCCCAAACCCAAACCAAACCAAAAAACAAACAAACAAAAAAACCCAAACAAAACAAAACCCAAAAAACCCCAATACCCCCTACCTCAAACTATGTACAAGACAGAAAGTGAATTTTCTTCTTTAATATTTCAGCAGCTCAACGGGTATTATATACAAGGCACAGAAGAACAGGAAGGGTAAAAGCTGGTTGAGCAGTCTCCAGAAAAGGAATTCTGTTGGTGAGAAAAAAGCCTGGTTGCTTCAGTCAAAACATTTCAGAGGAACGGATCAGTTTTGATTACTTTTCTATCAAAAAGGTTTTCCTGCTCCACATGGGATTTTTCAGGGAAGAAACACATCAAGCTTTACGTTCAATCACGGGAGCAGGAGGAGCCTTGTGACCCGAGGGCTGTGACCACAGACAGGTCAGCTCTGAGCACATCCCACCCAGGAATTCCTGCTGGGAGCTGTGTGTTCCACGCAATGCCTGGAAAAATCCAGGGCAGGATGTGGTTGCACAATCAGAGTAGACTTGCTGCATCCTTTGTTGTGGTGGTTGTTTTAATACGTTAATCTTCTCCAGCCAACTGTGCCTTGCATTATCAATCTTTCATTAACATATCCCCTTCTTTCTGATTTTTTTTTTTTTTTTTAAATACAAGGATTAGTGCAGCTGTGTCTCATCAGACCTCTTGTGTCTTTTTCTGGGACTTTGTAAGGGACCCTGATTAAAGACTGTCTCAGCTGCTGTTCTCTTCTGCATTTTTCCTTCCATGTTGCCACTGAATATTAAGAATCTTATTGTTCTCTTTTGTAATTATGTTAGCACTTGGGCACTTTAAAGAAAAAAAAAAAAAAAGAGTATTTTTTACTGAATGATTCCTCTCCTCCAATCCCCTGCCCCCTCTACTTTTGAACTGCAAGCCGTTTGGAAAAGCAACAGCATGTTTTTTGAAGCCTGGGCAGAGGATGTGGTCCTGAGCTCTCCTCCACTAACATCTGCTGATCTCATCATTTGCAAAGATTAATCTTCCCTAATTGAGCTGCACATCTGACCAGAGCTGCCATTCAGAAAGCAGGAACCCGCACCTTTCACCACGGTGCCTTTTCCACCTGGTAGGTGCCAGAGGAGACTGGCTTCCAACTGCGAACAAACACTGAGACAAGAACCATCACAGCTCCCCCTGGTGAATAAAACCAGGGGCTGGGCAGAGAAAACACAGCTTAGAAAAAAAGCCATCTGAAAAGGTCTGAAAATGTTCCCATTCTGTTGCAGTCACGTTTTTAACTCAACTGTTGACTTACAGCCTTCCCCTGCTAAACACAATTACCTAGTAAGAGGAAGGGACTGGAGACACATTAGACTCTTTAAAACCTATTAACTTTTTGGACATGGATATTTCTCTTAATTGGTACTTTCATAATTAATTACCCCTCAAAATTCAGCATTTTCATGCAGTCAAAGTTTCTGAAAGTCTCAGCAGCACTGAAGTTTTTCATTAATATCTCCAGACTCTCCGGATTGTGCTCGAGAGCGACGTAACAAAACTTCTCTTTTTTGTAAGTGACTATTTATAGAATGCAGATATTCTGGTTCCATGTCGTTCCAGAATGCTTTATAATTATAGGAAAGAAAATTAGGAGATATATTTGTAATACAAACTGCTAACTACTTTCAGCTGGCAACACTATGTCCTTGCATGAAAATGATGCTATTATACTGCACGGCTGTGCGGGAAATGTAAGGTTCCTGGTTCCTGTAAGACATAAAAGGTGAGAAAAAAAGAAATACAAAAATTGCTTGAGTTGCCACAGAAAATAAGGCAAACATTTGCTTTCTTTGATCTTTTTGTTCCCTTCTCCACGGCAAGGTAGAATGCAAAATTATATTTAACCTTTGCAGATATTTCTATTTGTCCAACCTTCATCAGAAAGAACAGATGATTCCTAGAAAGGCATTTTAATGTGATAAACCAAAGAAGAAGAGATTGCAAGAGATCATGGAAAGAAGGCTAAAAACAGGGCTCGTTTTCATTTCAGGAATGAGAACATGTTAATGTCAATGAGCATTTAACAGTGCATCTGGTCCTACACAGAAATACCAGTTCCACAGAATTCTAGCCAGGAATTTTATCAATTATGTCGGATCAGAATTTGAATGGAAGGCAACAAACAGATTTTTTCAATGCTCTCACATGCTTGTGGTGGTACATTTTACATGCTTTCTTCCACTTTCATGGCCACGCTACATCCTGAAACACGTGAGAAATATGTAAATTCATTTTAAATGAAGCTGTCCACAACCTCAAGAGTAACATTTAGCTTCTCCACATGGAAATCAGTCGTTCTTTTCAGGTATACCAAGAATGTCCCTAGAAGAATTTGGCAGCTATTTTGAGCTAGATGATGATTGATGCACTTGTTCTTAGCAGGTTAAAAAAGGCCCTTTTTAACATACAGAATTTGATTTGGAGATTTCTTCTTTGCATATGCCAAACAAGTAACTCCACTTGCCAACGGACAGAGACGTGTCGGTAGTATGAAATGTTTAAAAGAAACCATCAACAAAACAAGAGAGAAGAGGCAACAATAATTTTCTGACCCAAGAGCAAAATGCCACTAGAAAATAGTTTTACTGGCTTCCATCCCTTCCAAGTCAGCTTCTCTTAGTACTCCTTTCTTCTTATTTTCCTTAATTTTCTCCTAAATAATTACTCTATGGGCCACCTACTGCCCTTGATGTCAGAGGGAGCTGCACACACAAACCCAGGACAATGTATTGCTCTTCACATCTCCAGTTACTTTTTCCACCTGCATAAGCAGCTATTTTCTAGACTTTGCTATAAATTTATAGAGGGAAAAAAAAAAGCCAACTTGAAATTTACTATCTTGTCCTGAGATACCTATGAAATGTATGATAGTTTTTACAATTCATAAAGTAAAATAAGGGTGATTTACAGCATCTTGCAGTGGCTGGTGACAACCAAGGACATTGGCAGCACGTTGTACTTGTACAATAGGCCATAAAAAAATGCTGGGAGTCATCATTTACCGGGCTGCCTTCCCACTCCTCCCAGGAAGGGAATCAAGCCACCCGTGCATCCCGGTGCCCGTGGGAGCCGTCCCTGGGAGGAGTGGACAGGGTTTAATCTCAGTAGCTATTAGTTTTCCTGCATCTCACAGCTCAAGAGAACTGACAGACTTTTCACAAGGCCAGTATTTACCTCCTGCTCTCTCCACGCATCAAAATACTAACACAATTTGGCTGAAGCTACAACCACAGCTGCAGTTTAAGGGTTTTCCTGAGATTATCCAAGAAACGATTCCCAAACTAAGTGCTGTTGTCACGCTATTACTGGTAAATTCAAATTCACTGCTAGGTTCAAGAAAAGAGACCCCATTAGGAGAAGGAACAATCCAATATACTCCTGTATATGTCACAAGGGATTTTAAAATTATTACATCTACCACCTTCTCAAAGCTGTATTTCTTTCTTGCCATTACAGTGAAATGTCTACTGCTTTCCTGCAGGAATTATTTCTGGGAGGGCACACAGACCAATGGACAGCAATCACTTAGGTTTTATTAGATCTAAACTACCTTAATAGGGCACAGTCACATTATTTCAAGGGAGTAAACTCTCTTTTCATCTTTCCATGCTGCTACCTGCAGAGCTAAGCAAACCATAGCTATTGCTTTCCAGGTATTACTCCCAGCTCCCAGGAACGAGACAGATACTAATTTGAGCAGAGATGGAGTTCTGCATGTCCTCTTCTTCCCATACGGTGTTCTTGGGAAAGGCTAACAAAGCAATGCCGCCTTTTTTTGATGGTTTTGAGAATTTAGCTGCCCATAGCGGCCAAAGAGAGCTTCAAGAAGTTCCTCCTGCTTTCAGAGGGATTCCACTGGAGCAGGGATACTTCACAAGGTCCATCTGGAGGAAGTCAGTCCTACCTTGGGTAAACCATCTTTCAGTAGCTGTTCACTAGACTTACTACCTACTTACCATATACCATGCTATCAGTTAGACCCTCCTCAACATCCTCAGGATTCCGCTCTTTCTTCTATGTAGCTATTTTCCAGTCTTGTAAAGCAGCTTCCACGTTTAAACTCCTTAAGTCCTTTTTACAAGTTTTAACTTCAGAGATACCACAAAATGATTACAAATAACTGATAGTAATTCACAAAGCCCTTGGCAAGATGGTGCCCTGCAAACTGAATCCAGTAGGTGATCTCAATATGGTTGAGTTTCAAGCAAACACAAGAACGCAAGAAAAAGGCTGTGGAAGGAGAGATAGACAAGTCCTCGTTGCCTGGGGACAGTGACAGGTGTAATAGCAGAGGAAGCCACAGTGACCACAGGAGATGGAGCTTTCTCTCAACCTCACCATGAGAAATTACAAATTTTTTTATTCGTTGTCTTCCTCAACTCAAAGAAGGAAAGATCAGAACCTCAAATGATCATCTAGAATTTATTTTAATGGAGATTATATCATGGTCACATCTTACCCACACATATGAAAGAAATTGTCACTTAGAAGCCCAGAATGGCCATATTTCAGTCTCATCTTTACTACAGACGAAGTGACTTACCAAACATTTCTCCTCTGTTTCTCCATATGCAAATAAAAGTCAAATCAAATAGCAAAATCCATAGCTTTCACTTGAACTCCCATCTCAAATAATGCAAGGGTTAAATAGTTAATATTTTACCAAGCATTGGAAAACAATGTCTGACGATCTAATGCTCCCTTTCCTCGACAGATGGCTTAAGAGAAATCTGGGAAGCCTTCCCCATGGAAAAAATTACTAGCCTTAAGAACAATTCCTATAACAGATATCTGAACACATGGCTGCCTTTCAACACTTATGCTTAAACCAGGAATAGGATTCAAAAGCCAACATCATCTAAAAACTTTTCTCTTTACAAAGATCCCATATTACATCTCTCTTCTCCCTCCCCTTAAAGGCAATCTTGCCATTTACTAAGCTGTTATTCCTTAAATGACTTAAAGAAAACTCACACTTCTATTACTTTAAAATCACCGAGCAGTATTTTAACATTTTATAAATATGAGAACTTACTAATAGGAATGAATAGTCTCGAAGTACTAGTTTGTAACCAGAGTAGATTTTCAACAGTTTTTCAACAGTTGTTGCCCTGTCCCCTTAAAATGACAAGTATAAAGCAATCCCACTTGCTATTCATAAAACTGATTGCTATTTTTCCCTAGCTGGGATGGCCACTGGTGTTCACATGAGTGGAAAGCACCTTCTTCCAGCAGTCAGAAAATACCCAGCACATGGTGATTGCCTCGATAAATAACAATTGGTCTTTTAAAGAAACCTGGCACCGTTCTGGCAGGAGCATCTGAAGACAGTAAATATTGACAGGGCTCAGGGCTGTGCCAGCGGTGGTTCACAACCATCAGCTGCTAAAATCACCAAAACAACACTGTAAGACATCAACGTGTTCAGCTGAATCACAGAATGGTAGGGGTTGGAAGGGACCTCTGGAGATAAGCTAGTCCAGGGTCACCCAGAGCAGGCTGGACAGGAACACATCCAGGTGGGTTTTGAATGTCTCCAGAGATGAGGACACCACCACCTCTCTGGACAGCCTCTTCCAGGGCTCTACCACCCTCAAAGTAAAGAAGTTCCTCCTCATGTTTAAATGCAACTTCCTGTGTTCAAGTCTGTGGATAACTTGCCATTCCTTTCCTCATTCTGGCCTGGATCCAGCACTACATTTTCTGCTCCTCGTTTCCAGCTGTGGCCTGTTGTAATTAGGAGGGACCCAGCCTGCTTGATTTATATTTATTTCCCCTCTCTTGTCTCTTTCATTCATGTTTTCGCCTTAATCAAAGTGTTGCTATCATTTGGAGACTCACATCAAATCTTGACTTCTTGGAGACCACCTAAAGCTGTGTGTAGCTCTGCACAACACAACAACATGAAAGGCAGAGGCTTTTGGGGGTGTGTATCATTGGAACCATTAAGCCTTGTCAGCTAAATGCTTATGAGAAATATGAAAATCCTCTGTTTCCTTTAGGAAAAGGGATATTAAGGCACAGGATGTGAGACCTCCATGAGTGCTCAGGCATGTGTCTGCCTGCAAATGAATGAAAAGATGATAAAATACCGTCAGCAGCCGCTTTACTCCCCCTAGAGCCCTTTTGGATGTGACAGAAAAATAGGAGATTCCTTCTCAAATGCTTTGCTGATCCCTACCAAGGCTAATAATAAACCTTGTAGCAGGTGCTAATTATAATAATAAATGACACGAAATGACGAATATAGCATAAAGGAAAGCCAGCAGCATCACTGCCACTGGAAATACTGGTCCTTCTTCCCACCTTCTATACAGAAGCAATTCCCATTGCCTGGGAGTAAAGAACCATCTTCCTGCCTTAGCTTTTCTTACTCCTTCCTTTTCCTTTTCTTCCTCCCCGCTCTCCAGTACATCAATATGCGCTGCCACCTTCTTCTTTTCCACATCCTAAGTTCCCAAAAGTTTGGTCTGAGCATAATTTATTTCAATTCCCGAGCACTCTCAGCGAGCAGATAACAAGCCAAGGGAGTTAGTGCAGGGAAGCTAAAGGACAGAAAACCCCTCAATCAAGCCGCACTGTACACACAGAAACAGAGGAAGGAATGACAGTTAAATATACATTGTAAATAGACATTTTCCCTCCTGCTACCCTTGCACAGTATGATAAAAACCACCAAGAAACAGAGGGACCAGCAATACATAGTTAGCTCTACTTCGGTACATCTCTGTTACTAAAAGCCATCCAGGCAACATTTTTCCATGATGATTAGCCGTGGTTTGGCCACCATGCCCTTCTCTTGGTCTTATCCACAGCCATGCTCCCTGTTTTCTTCTTTTTAGTCCTTCAGTATTGGAGGTGTGGCATTTCTGAGCAGCCTGAGGACACAAAACAACTCCTGAGCCAGCAATATTGCAGTTGCTCTAAGATTAACCTGTGCTGGCACCTGCTTGGTCAACGGGTGCCAGAAAACACAGAGGTGCTGGCTACAGGGTGCCAAGTTCAAGTGACCCACAGAGGCCACCTCAGTTAGAGCATCTGGAACTCTCACCCATGTCCAGGCTGGTGAAACAGGCAGGAACAAGAACATCTGGAACCCTCACCCATGTCCAGGCTGGTGGGACCGGTAGGTACAAGAACATCTGGAACCCTCACCCGTGCCCAGGCTGGTGGAATGGGCAGGTACAAGAGGACCTGAACCCAACACCAGGTTGTGGGGGAAGGTAAGATGGGTGACTCTTCTCTCTTCACAAATTTTCTAACAAAACCAACTTACGTCAGTAACATAACAACTCGACATGCCACATCTCCCCCAGCTTTAGAAGGAAAAGCAGCAAAGAGTTTCTTATCCTGCATCCTTCCACGATGATCATTTATCAGAAAAACATTCATTGCTATTTTGGCATTTCTAAGTGAAAAAGAGTAAAAGGCAGACATCTCAAAGCAATAATGACACCACGAAAGGACTGACCAGCATCAAAATTGATTGTATCCCTGATTTAATTACATGAGACTTATCAAAAGGAATCATCACTTGTTGCCAATACTGCTATTTCTTACAATAGCCACGCACAAAACCAAGGGAAACAAAGCCTGGGGTGTCAGCTGTGTCCAAGAAACAGAAAACAGCCACGACCGTGGGAATGTCTAATAATAAACACCTAATACCAAAGGGAAAAATGGAAGCCTATCAGTTCAGAGAATAAACAATCTGCTGCCTTCAGGTTATTTCCCTCACTGCTCCATATTCCAAAAAATGCCTCTGCCCTCAGACATGTGGATTTAATCCGTAGGAATCTCTCAAGTGTAAAGCAGGGTATTCACTGCTAATCTCACCGAGATGGACATGCGACGTGACATCACTGAGCTGGGGAGAAACAAAGCAGCCACTGTATTAGGCAACTGAGGGAATGCAGAAATCATTTGTTTAGCAGACACAGCCTCCTAAAGCCAAACTGTACTTAATGTATTTATTTTGACCTTAGAAACACAAAGTTGGCCTGAGAGAGGTCTATTGCTCGGATTTCATTGTGACTAAAAATTTGCAAATCCCTGGGAACGCAGAAAAATCCAACTGCTATCCAAAGTCAAGGTATCGAATTCTCTTGCACTAGAAATCACATTATATATTACTTTTATGGGACATATTTCATTCCTTGGCCATATCACGAGCCTATGAAAATCTTTCCATTAAATTAATGTTGTATGTCTTCTTTAGCATGATGTGCCTGATCAAAATGCCACGATATATTTTTTTTTCCTCTTTCCTTAAAGGCCTAATCCCATAATACCTTATAAAGATCTTATTATGGAGAGATTGAGCTCTTTTTTCCCCAACCTTTCATCTTATTCGCTTTGATTAGGGTCACGGGGCCAGGCTCATCCCAAGGATAATTCCACTGTAGTGAAAAGAGCGGCACCACTGATGGTGCTGGACCACAGCAGCAAACATTTGGTGCCCTACATTTGGCAATACAAAAGGATAATGTCGTATTTATTCCGTTTTCAGCTTGAACTGTGCTTTGATACAACGTTAGAGATGCTAATGAGTCAGAGAGCCAGTTACAGGAGGAAAGACTCCAAATATAACGTGCTACCCAAATTAACTCCCTGTTCTTCGTACCTGGTGCAAATCCTCCAAACATTTCAGCAAACACTTGGAAGTGACGAGCTGCTTAAGTTCTCACGATGGAAATTCTCACATATAAGTTAACTTAATCCATCTCTCTGAGATGCAGCCCTTGGAATGTCCTTGTCTGCCAAACTGGCAGAATTCACCAGTATCACACCTGTATCTTCCCATCCTCCATGCGGGAACTTTACAGTTAATTACAACTAGTTAAAACTACCTTGTTCTACATGTACTGACCTCTATCAAACATCATTTGGAACACTGTCAAGTAAGGAGAAAAAAACACTGAACTGTGAAAGATCAACAATGATTATTTTTTCTATCTTCCTGCCCAATAAATCCCCAGAGTGGTGTAACTTCTGCCTTGTTGGACAAGTGCGCGTCGCGCACGGGGACTGCACTGAATAATCCACAGTTCTTACTCATTTGGAATGAAAATGAAAAAAATGTAAGCTTAAAGGGAGAAGGAATAAGACAACTGTGAAAGTCCTTGGAGCCACAATGTTTCCGAACTGCAAATATTTATAATTTTTATCTCATCATATAAAACTTGGACTTTGAGATCCATTCTATTTAATACCCACTTTCAGGAGGTTGATAGTCTCCATTCACTTCAACTGCTCTGCGTTTATTGCTATCTCGTACTGTTAATAATAAAAAGGTGCCACAGATAATTAAAAACAAACTCAGTCCCAGCATTCATTAAGGAAGAAAATATGATCTTCTGAAAAGCTGTCACATATAATAAAATAGTGTTATCTGCCTAGAGTTACGGTGATTTCAAATGGATAAGTCTAGAGGAAGAAAACCACCAAAACGCGGTTAAATTAATTGCTGTTTTACAACGGGGAGCTTAAAAATGCAGTAATTAATTGACCTACTGTTTGAGACAATTTCCCTATAGTTAACAATCACTCTTGCAAAAGATGAAAAAGGCAGTGCTCTCTCATTTGAAAAAGGGCTAATGAAATCAGTGCAAACTAACATTGCCAGTCTTTCCAGCTTATATGAAATGTAAAGCAGAAAAACAAAGAATATCCAGAGGACGGCATAAATTCAGAACTCATTTGTCTCTCTGCAACTCCGCTGCACCTCGCAGCATTATTTCAAATTAGGACTGGGGTTCTCCCAGTACCCTGACATTTGGAACATTTAGCCCTAGGCCCGTAGGTACCTGGGTAGAGAACGGTGTAATTTGAAATTAATTGGAAAAGTCATTTTAGTACTGGGAATTCAGAAAAATGTCTGGGTTTATTCACTATCAGAACATCCTACTTGTTCTTAACTCTGCAACGGATTGTGCAAAACACCTTGAAACACGGTTTATTGACCTGTCTGCAACTGCCTCATTTGTTAGGCAGAGAATTTCTAATCATTTTAATCATTTCTCAAAAAAAAAAAAAAATAAAAAAATCACATAAATTGCATGCATATTCCAAAGATGCCAAAGATGTCTAAAGCCTGCAAATACTCACAGGCATATTTTGTAAATGCTTTCCGCGCACGGGAAGTTTCCTGAAATGGCAAAGTGGTGGCCTCTATGTTATTCCCCCCATTCCTGGTGATGCCTGACATGTAGTTGGCATTTTTGGCTAAATATTGACCTGCTGATTTCAGACAACTGCCAGTGTATCTCCTTCTAAGTTGTACTGTTCAGTATCAAGTAAGCATCATTTAGAATATTTTCCTCCAGATGTATTACCCAAACTCACACACACTGAGGTTCACCTGCTGCCTTTTTGCCTGCTCAGTTCTGTGAGCTCCTCTGGAGCTTCTTGCCATTAACATGATATTTGATGACTGAAAGGAGTTTCAAGTCATCTGTAAAACTGGAGATTTTGGTGTTCACTTCAGTCTCCAGGTCATCATCTTGCATAAAATCAGCAGCAACATCGAGCAGCAGAAGACAGACTGTTCTTGAACCATGAAGTCACCATTGAGACTGCTTTTTCAAAGACAACTGATTTAAAATATTTTTCAGTCTTTGGTGTGCAATCTTCTCAAGAACTTTTTAAAAACCCAAACACACTATATGCCCACTGAATCCCTTTTATTCTAGTACTTTATTGACCTCTTCCTGCAACTCCCGCAGACAGCAGAAAAGGATTTTCCCCAAGAGAAGCAGACCTTGTCCTCACAGACCAAATTTATCCATCTGCTAAGTGATTTTATTCTCTAGATGGACCCCAAGGTCTCACCATGGACAGAATTTGTGCTTATCATCCATAGCCATAGTCCCTCTCCAGTCCTCCACCTAGAGCTCGTATGACAGCTTCAAAACCAACCTGGGTGGAAATTCTGACTTTGAGAAATTTAAGAAATACAGGCTTTGCAAAATGCTTCCTGTCATTAAAAAAGAAAGTAGGAGAAGACTAACATTTGTTTAGTGCAATTTTTCTTACAGTTTACAAGCACCTAAAGATTTCAGAGCAAAAGTAGACCCTAATAAAGAATGCAAATTTCACAGCTGTAAGAAAAATATCAAGTGTAAACGGCTTATAAATTCGGGGGAGGTTCTCTAAAAGCTGTAGTTTTCTCCCTTAAAAACAGCCCTACTTCTATGAACAAGAGGATATACATTTAAAAAATTATCACAGTTCCTATGAGGTTTTTTAGAACTATGCTGAGGATTTTTATAATAGCCTGAATCAGTGGTCAAGAAAGATCACTGTATGCTATTTTGCAATTTAATCCCACAAATTTACATGTTATTGACATATTAACAGCCATTATAATTAAAAAACCCCTTCAAACAAAGGCAAGTTAGGTTTTGGTAGGTATTTGGGGGGGTTTTGTTTGTTTTCATCTTTTTTAAGTCAACAAAATATACCCAGACAAAAAGAAAAAAGTAGTTAAGGCAAAGGCCAATCCACCAGATTTATGTTTTCGTGTTTAAATATTCTATTATTCATTCCCCCTTCCACACACAGTTACGCATTTAAAAAACTATGTCAATGGATTTTCCTTGAACAGATTTATTAAAATATGCAGATAACAGTTAATGTCTTTTTGGTGGGAAATAGCTGTGGTATATGCGCTACTGGATCAGATCCTTTAATTAAACAAAAAACCGTCAGAGATTGTTCCAGCTAAGGATTAATTGTGCCAACTTAAGTCAGATAAAATATATTTTGGCATTGCTTCTGACAGATGAAAATAAAACAAACATTAGAGATCAGCTTGCAGCTAACAATATGCAAAATTAAAGAATATAAAAATTTTAAACTTTTATGGGAGCGCTGATTAGCTTTTGTTCTAAAAACTGCAAAGAGGAGACTTTGCTGTTAATCTTGTTACACATCCACTCAGCAAACAGAAACAAGGGTCCTTAAACACCCTGCTATTCAAATAAGATAATAGACACTGAGTGAATACTAAGTATTAGTGCCCCATGCAAAAATGGCTGATTTTTTTTTCACTGGACAGAAGTAAAACCTCAAATTATCTCTAAAGTCATGTACGACTGTGTAAGCTGATTACAATAAAGTATAAGGCCTATGCATTTTTCATTTGAAGGTTAAATTCTCAATTAATTTTTCAGCATGTTGCCATCTCCGCTGAGCGCGGTTGCTAATTGCAGTGAAACAATAGCTTTCACCGTTTGAATTCAGGCGTTGAACTCAAGACACAGTCAGAGACGTTGTGGGCTTGAGAGTTCTGAAGCCCAAACCAGAATTGCTGCATAAAACCAAAATCCAAACAGCAAATCGAGTTTTCAGATTTTTCAAATTCTGGTTAAGAGTTAAAAAAACCCAACTTGTTATTCTTGATTATGTTTATTCCACGTTTTTCAGACATTTGTGGTTTTTTCATGAAAGCAAAAGACTTCAACAGCTGACATCTGAAATGCTGTTTAATAAATTGCATGAAGAATAAACAGAATGCATGAAGAAATATTTTAACGTTGAGTATCTGATTGAATGTTGAATACAAATAACAGGCTTAAAAAAATATAGTCTACTATAAAACCAGAATTACCTAGCGTTCTGATGATGAAGAATATTTCAAAATAGACTGTTCTCTGTTCAAAGCCATTTCTGGGCACTGTTACCAGACTGAATGACACGTGGCCTCTCACTTCCCAGTCCGGCTCCTCAGTGCCTGTGCAAGGTCCTGGTTTTCTGTCAGTTCTCACATCCAGTTTCTCCCAGCCTGACAGGAACATCAACAAGAGCCACCCTTCCCACCTTCCCTCGAGTGTGTACCCACCAAGCATCCAAATTGCACATCCTGGGTTGTTATTAAAAAAACTATGCAAGTAGCTATAAAAATACCTAGATTCTCTCCAACAGATTCTCTCTCCTTCTCAGTCTATATTTTCTCTAGGTCAGAAGCAGCTCCTGACCAGAACTTCTCCATGGTCCCTGTCCCCTTGCTAAGCAGCTCTAAACACAGTCTTTGTTTCATAAATGACAAATTCTTGCCTGCAGCAACACTTGCCTGAAAGCAGCTTTAAAATAGGTGTAGATTCTATGAAGAAAGATTAAGGTTGAGAAAGCACAAATTTCAACAGAGGCCTTACGCTCCAGGTTGGAGCCCAAAAGGAAGGAAAGCATCTAACTTTAAGTCAAATGCACTACAAAAACACTATTTTTCTGTTTTTAAGTAAAATTAGATGAATACGTAACAGTCTTCAGTAACAGACATAAAAGTACAAAACAGATATGTAAATTTATAGCGTGTCATCAGAGCACAAGACCAGCTCTTATTTATCTCACAAAGACATTATGTGAGTAGATAAAAATAGAGAAAGTGAGGCACAGAATAACTTTAGTGATTCATGACCGATCAAAGCAGAAGCCTCTGCCTGATCAGAGATGTCCACGTGGTTCTCCTGAGGTACAACTCATCGTCCCAGTCCACATCCAGACCTTGAAGGAGTCAGCTGTGCCTCTCTTAACCAAATCAGGCAAATTCCCATGTAGACCAATCTCCCCTATGACCCTTCAGATGCCAGAGGACATCAAGAAATTACAACAGATGAAAAACTAATAAATGATGTGTTTACTGGGCTGTTAATTAGCCTGTGCTCCCTTGACTTCAGCTACACTGGGGTTTTTTTTTGTGGCGTGGTTGGGTTTTCTTGCTTGTAAACTTCATGATCTCCTTATCTTTAGACAATGTGAGTCAAATTCTATTGCTTACTCCTAGTGTTAACGAGGGAAGATATTCATGCTTTTGGGAAGCTGATCTCCTTATTATCCCCTTATACTCATTACTCAAATACAGTGATGAGGAAAAAAAAAATCACCCAAGTCAAGAGTATGAAAGAGGGAAGGAAAATCTAGGAGATAAGAACACATTAATAAGATTGTAAGGTAGTAACTGTGGAAACAAATACTCAAACCTAGTATCATTTGAGAGATCATGTGGGTTTATGTCCAAAAGTGGATTATAATTTTGGATTTTACATCGCTTTATGACACAGCTTGCTTTTACAATCCACTCGCTTCCCTGCACAGCTACAGAAAGGCTCCTCAGTGTCAGGCCATTAATCTTATGACCCTTAAAACATTTCTTTGTTTAAAACTAGGAAGACAGACCTTCACTCAAGCACAGTTGCAATCAATGGAGAAAACATTAATCACTTGAGAAGTGGTGTTTTGAGACTCATGAAATTGAAATGAGTCGCAATATGAAAAATGCAATTATTTTTAAGGGCTTTGTTTTGTTAACATTCAGTCACTCAATCTGCTCCCTTTGCTTACGTGTTCTTTGCCGGGGGGGTAGAACAACATTTCATGGTTGGTTTGGGGTTGGGTACCTGCTCTCCCCACCACCGGCCAGTGTCCTTGGTGCCACACCTCAGGTGGCCTCAGGCCACTGCCTGGGAACCCAAGGGGACAAACACAGCCTTGAGAACATCATGACACTCGTCTCCTTCCCATCGTTATCTTTCAATCCAGCACCTCTGTAGAATCCCCAGCACAAATAAGCCTGAATTTCCCAGAGGCATGACAGGATGATTATTATCTGCCCTTCTGTGGAAAGGCTCTGTTTTCATCAGAGGCCTACTAAGACACACATTCAACCTTGGAATAAGTAAGGAATTTACTTGCTGACTGTTTACTCATCTATTAGCTTTAAACGGCTTGTTTATCTGATAGGTCTGAACCCCACAAAGAGCTCAATAAACTCTGGTGTCCAGAGGAATGTGTCAGTGAACCAGTTCACAAGTGGAGCTTGGGCCAAGAAGAAAAGCCAGCCGAGGATGGCACTAACCCCTCTGCCCTGGCAAAGGCTTGGATGGTAGAAAAATCAAGATAAACACATTGATTTCCTAACTGCTTGAGCAGTTCATCACCAGCAACATCGTTAGAGTCTACTTGGACAAATGTGAGGTTATCAGAGCTAGAAAAACATGATTGCCATGATGAGCAGGGACACCTTCAACTAGATCAGGTTGTCCAGAGCCCCGTCCAACCTGACTGGAATGTTTCCAGGGATGGGGCATCTACCGCCGCTATGGGTAATCTGGGCCAGTGCCTCACCACCCTCGGTGTAAAAATAGATTTCAAAGAAGATATAAAAATACATATTTATTGTTAGTTTTGCTCCTGGCAAGGCCTCCTACCATACCGTGCCTGTATTTACCCTCTACTACAAAATTAAAGAAACTTAGGTTGAACCCTGTGCTCCTGTCTTAGACTGATCTTCTCTGTAGGACTTGCCCAACGACCCAAACTCCAGTGCACAATCTGAAATCTTCCTCCCTAAGCACCTTTCATTTAATAGTACAGAAATTTGATTGCAAATTCCAAATACAGAGCACCATTCTGCCAGACCTGGTTTCTACTGATGGATTTGAATTCCATTAATTTCAATAGATTTAGAGTTCCTTTCTCCAGAAGAGGCAACACACATGAAGCTCACACAAATGGAGTTATTATAAATATTTTTGCTATAGAGTTGAAAGGAATCTTAGCAAAATATTGGACATATTTGTCCCTCTTTTTTGATAAACATGCCCGTCTTTTTTTTTATATATATAGTGTTTAAAAAATTCTTGCTCTCCCATGGCTGTACTGCAGAACCCTCCCTTTTATTCATCAGGTCAGTCTACAGAACTTAGGATTTGATCACCTTTTTATGGTCAGAGCTTGTAACTGAGTTATAAACCACCAGGTTATGTTGCTAAAAAGCTGCATTTTCTAATGGAATTTCCACATCAAAAAGTCCCCCATGCTAAAGAGCATCACAGCTAACCAGAGGCCAAATACGGTCACTGAACTAAATGCTTATCTTCTGCTAATTATTTTCAAATTACATTTAATGGAAATAATTTATTTGTTTGCCTATTTTTGTCTCATTAGCTACAGGTGTAATTTCAATTAGCTTAATTAACTAAGTCCCACCAACCAGGCAATCTCAGATGTTTATTCCTTGAGAATTTTTCTTCTTCTTTGACAAGTCAAAAGCTTTTGTTTGGAGCAAGTTTGTTGGTGGGGGACAGTAATAATTGTTTTATTAAACACAGTGATTTGATAAGGCCTGGTGGTGCCAATTCAGTGAACCGGCCATCAAATAACAAATGCAATTGAGAAGAGGGAAAAGGAAAAAGTTGTTGTGAGGTGTAAATAGAAAAAATCCACAGGGAAAGCAATGAGGCTGGGGGCTCCACAAGGAGAGGAAATTTGCTCATGGTGTGCTTCACTGTGGGAAGGAGCCTGCTGCCTGAATCAGCCGCAAACTGAATTTTAGCAAGACATTTTGCTTTATAAGCAGACTTAGGGCAGTGTAGGACTTGTAGCACAAACAATTTCAGCTCAGAGCCCTCCAAAAATTAAAATTTTTCCATTTGTTTCACTTTTTCTCTGCATAATTGATAGTACCTTGCATGTAGCTGTGTCATCCTGATTCCTTAAAGTCAGAGATGTGAATATGTCCAAGATCAGGTCAGAAGAAAAGGATGGGCTGCTCACGCCTGCAAGTTTTTAACCTCAACTATAAACCAGAAATAAACATCTCAATGCTTTCTGTAGAGCTGTCTGAAGCTCCGCATCACTTTGATATGTGACATTAATCTACATGCACATAATTAGAAATGAGCACAGAAAATAGCAGTAATACTTAGCTGGTGAGTAGACACTTAGAGATTTATTTATTTTTTCCAGACTAATACCTACTATAACTGAGATTTGATATGTATTTTATCAAAGCCACATTCAAACAGGGATTTAGACAGAAAAGTCTATTTGTGTTTCTTTTCTACAATGACTAGACAGCAGCAGTTTCTGTATTCTTAAGTCACACTTTCATGCTGGAAACCCCAAGACAGATCCGACAATCATCTGATTAAAGCAAGATAATAATTTAAAGAATAACTGCCTATTCACTGCCCTGGGGGAGTGCACAACTTTTAGGATAGGATACAAGCAAAATAGTTTTATGCCTACTTGAACTTAGCTAAATACTGCTCCTAATAATGCCCCTAACTCTAGTTGCATTTTCACCCTAACCAGGTAACTGTGGGTAACACCTGAATGAATGACATTCTACTGCAAGGCAAACTACCACCATTCTGCTGCTTTTCATTGCTATTTTTGTTAATTTCTAACTTGATTAACTCCCATGGAAGATTCTGTTTATCTAAGACCTGGATCGTTTGGCAAAATAACAGTAATATTTTCTCTTAGCAGCTCTTCAAACTTTTCTAAACTTTATTAGGATGAGAGGTAAATTCTGCTTTTATCACCCAATCTTGAAGTATAACAGCATCGTGGGGGCAATTATTGGCTTTCTTGATGTTATATTTTTTTGTGTAATTTCTAGAAGAAAAGGCAGTTGGGTGTTTGTGGCCATGCCAGGAAAGGATTAAACGTTTTTTTGGTAGGTCCGAACACTCGGCAACATCAAACTTAAAATACCAAGGAAAAGGCAGTTACCAAAGCTTTGGTGAAGGGGGTTATTCTGGAAATGTGCCGTCCTCTACGTGTAGCCTGATCGCCCTGGACGCCTCTTAACAGCAAAGGATATTAGTGGATAATCATTTGTTTGGGACCCATTCCAAATTTACAATATCAACTAACTCATGTCGGTGCAAAATTGTAGCCTCGGGGATTATCTCAAGAGATTTGATTGAAATTCACTTTTCTAGAGAAACTTCTCAGTCTGGGAATCAAATATAAGCCAGCCTCATTTTTAACACCTCTCACCTTCAATTTTTCTGCAGTCCTAATAGTCTTGCATTAAATGGTCTGCAAAGTAGGAATAGTAACTTATACTATGATCCTAAATTTTGCTAATCCTCTGTTACAGCCCAAAGGACCGAAAATGCCTTATTTGATGCCACTGGATCTTTGCTGAGCTTTTTCAAGCACCGTCTGGAACAGGATATACTGGACTTTGACACATTTGTTAAAGAGATGCAGTAAATTCCAGGATTTTTCCACTACACTTTGTGGAAAAAATAAATTCTAGCATGGGGAAGGGGGGTGTGCGGGTTACCCTTCCTTCTCCTCCTAATTTCAGGGCACTGAAATGTTCCTATGCAACAGAGTACGGTATCACAGGATGGGGTATCCTATGATGAATTAATGCACTTCACTGCACTTCCACAAATGCAGGCCAACCATTTAATAAACAAATTACATGCCAATACCTATTAAAATATATCTACATGTTATATCAACATAAGAATTAAGTACTCTAAAAAAACCAAGGAAAGAAGCAATCTGGAACCATCTCCATGTGTGAGCATCCTGACACAGGATGGGAACTTTGAAGTTACAAGGTATCCTTTAAATTACTATATTCTTTTTCTATTAGGATTTCTGTTCTTTTTCTATTAATGAACTATAAATAAATGCAATACAGTATCTGCTAAAAGCATTATTCTCTCCTGAAAACATATCCTGAACTGCATCATTTCTTCATTTCAAAGTCATCCTGACCTAGAGCACAGGTGCTCACACTAAGCATAAGGGGCATTTATTCCTTAAACCAATACCGAGTGGTTCAGCAGAGTCTTGGAGCTGCTCAACAGCCCCGGGGAAGTGAGACCAGGCAGAAGCTTTTACCAGTAAATATGCACACAGATAAAGAGAGATGCACACAGAAACACACAAACAAGCACACACTCATCCTCAATTCAAAAGTTCCAAGAATATTCTAACATCTCCTCTAGCTATAAATTTAGATCCTTAACTTTGTAATTCTTCCATTCACACTCTGCTGGTCTCTTCTTTCCAAGAGCAGAGAGGTCCAGCAGAATATGCTGTTGACACGACTCACCCCCAACTCCTGGTGTCAAGAATAAACTTGCTCTCTTGACCTCACTGATGCCAGATGTCCAAAATGGCTATCTGAAAAAAATCATTTGACTGGCCTTTACCAAGTGCTCTGAAATCTGCACACGAGCAGTGCTTAAACAATATCTTGCCCTAACCCATGTCATTAAATACTAAGCAATTTTTTTCCTCTAGTTTCAGAATGTTAATTATTGACCTAGCAAATACCCCAACCAGACGGACTCTTCAAAATGTCTCAGGATTTCTTTTTTGATTCATTCAATATTCCTCTCAGTGAGAAATCTTTCAGTGGAATTCTTCATATGATGGGAATTTTAATTATTCTACTTCTTAATTTTATTTCAATTGAATGGCAGCTGGACAAAGTAGGTCTGAGTTTCTGTTATACATATTAGTTGTTCAAGGTTTAATTCTTATGTCAAGAAGGCTTAAAACTTTCCCATTAGCTACTGCTCCTGCACCAAACTTCTTAAAAATGTTAAATGACTGTAACAATGTCAAATAAATGCATCCTCACAAAAATATACACAAAAGCAGTAATTTTCAGTGGCATTATCATGTAGAAACATCACAATACTCATCAACAACGTTTTAAGAGCTCATTGAAATAATAAAGTGGCTGCAGTTATTTCCATTAGAAGGTTTATAAATAATATCTGCTGTTTGGTGCATTATGAGAGCACAACTGTGTAATAATTGAAATGTCAATACGTCTTCCTTGTGAAAGTTTCTACTTCTAAAAGCAGGCACCCGGATGGCTGTGGGCAGGGTGTGCAATTCCCACCTCCTCCTGCTTCAGGATTTCAACTGGGGAGTAAAAACAGTGCCCATTCAATTCTTCCTCCAAAATTAAATCAAACCATATGTAAAACAAAAAATAAGATTCCAGGTTTATTTGTGTAAATACAGCCTCTTTAAAAACCACACAAACAAACTTACAGCCCTTTTGGCTTGTTTTTCTTCACTTTCTCATTGTGAAGCAGTGGCAACCTCCAAAAGGGGGGAATAAACACGGCAAAGTATTACTGAGAATCGTCAAACTCTGCTAAAACTGAGCCACTCCACTGATGAAGTATCTAGTCCATCACCTCTATTGTTATAAAGAGGCTCTTTATTATGCTGAAATATCTTTACTCACAAAGAGTTCTCAGTTATATAACCAGATTTTTCACAAACAATTTGGAAGCTGACATTTTGGAGAAAAATGAGAGCTTTTAGACACTGGTGTCTCTGGTTGTTTTTTACTGGTATCATCAGATACTCCTTCAGAGCCCCTTGCACACTGTATAGAATCTGACTGTTTACATAATTTAATTTTTTTTTTTTTTTTCTGTCAAAGACCCAAATCTTCCATTCGGGTTACCAACGAAGAAGAATGCTGGGCTGAAATTTTCCACAGCAAATCTGTCACACTAGGGGAGAAAGGAATTCAATGCCATAAAACAGGCTTGTCTTGCTATCCCAGTACCCACTCTCCTGCAGGCTTCAGGATCCAGCACGAATCAGGGAAGATTTTATGATAAAAACATACTGACCTTCACCCTTCTCAGCTCTTCTGCTTTGCCTGACTGACACAAGGAACTACAGTTAATTACTAATGAGTTTATGAGTTCCTATTATTTATTATTTCTTGAGCCAAACCTCTCAGATTATGATTAGGCAGAGGAAATAGCCAAGGAAAGGCAGTGGGATTTTTGATTGAAGTCTTCTTCAGTCTCAGACAGGCTGAACAGATAAGGACATTGTGTTCACTGAAAAGTGGTGAGATTTGCTAAAATACGCCAAAATGAAGAACTCTGTATTTTTGCGATACCTAATCAGAGCCCCACATCGAAGTTTGTGAAGAAGGGGAATACATAAGGAGGGGAAAGAGGGTTTGCTGTTTAACAGAGTGCTCTGGGATGGTATGAAAAGCTGTTTTCTACACCCCAAATCTGTCAGATGGTTTTAAGAGTAAGACCTTATGCGGCTGATGTCCCAGTCAGCATTTCAGAAGAGCATTTAAACAGGGATGTCTGCACCAGTATGATACGAAGATCACACAGATATGTATTTTTGCTATCTCACTAGTATTATTATTGTACTTTTTGGCCTATTTCTCTGAATGTGACTCATAGCAGGAAAGGTCACAGCAGAAAAATTTATCATAACGCCCATCTTCAGTTCTGTTAAATCAGTTTGACTAATTAGACAAAAAATTGGTTTAAAGTATCCTTACGCAGAATTCCCCCGCATGAAAGAATTTTCAATTAATCTAGATTTGGTGTTATCATCAATGCAAGTGGTCAGAAATGGATCTTTCCCACCTAGAAAACAGATGGCACCACAGTGGCACAAATGGAAATGGAGAAGAAAGAGAAATGACAAGAAAACAGAAGAAATTTTGGCAGAAAACTGGCGATTGATGATAGGCAGAAGCCTTTGGTAAACAGAAAGCTGCCCAAGCTGGCTGGGTGATGCCAAGTCATGGTAAAGCATGTAATTTGTGGTGCAATGCAACCCCAGAACTGAGACCACACAGACAAAGCAGCTTGCAGATGCTGGTATGTACATCCGACCCATCTCCAGCGACATCCTGTATGTCCTTCATCCCACACCTCCTCTCCCGGGGCTTCCAGCAGGACTCCAAGTGATCCCAGACCAGAGCACACACACAGGAAGAACTTCAGGCTGCAACAGACCTCGGAGAGGACACAAAGGCTAACACTTGCAAAAATACCAACCCTTTCAGACTAAATGTTCAGGAACTGAGTTTCATAGCATCTGGCACATCTGTATGGACGTATCCAAAAAAGGGATACTCCCCAATTCCCATGGTCACTTCCTTTGCACTCCAGCAAAGGGTTTGAACTGAGGGAGCTCTACCCAATCTGAACAACACTTTATTAGTCTGGCAGTTTATATAAAATACAACTGAAATGTTAGGACTATCAAATGAAACAATATTCCAACTCTTTGTTTTTAAGAAATAAATATTTTTTCATCCTCCAAACTAATTAGAAATAGTTCAGACTGCAAAATACAGCTGTTTTCCTGACACCTTCAGGTTGAGCTATCTCCAAACGCCGTTCCACTGAACACTTCCCACACTTGTTTCAATGGCAGCAGACTGCAAGCACAGAAAAATACCCACTTTAATTAACTTTTACTCCTTTCCAGGGGGTGTTAAAAGAAAACCAAGAGCTATTACAGAGACAAAGTGAATGAGCCTTCCAGGCAGTGAAGGCTATTACGTTCAATTGTTTGGCAACACTTCTATTCAAGACTAACGATTTCAGAGACTTATGTTCTTAATAGAGCCGACTAAAACTCTTCTGATGAACAATTTTCCATCAGAAACTGCTGATTTTCTGGATCAAAAACGTTATCTGGGAATGTTTATTCCACTAAAAGTTCTGATGGAAACCAGGCGAGCTAGCCAGAGGGCTGGCAGGCTGGCTTGGAAGGCTGCCTGGCAGCGAGCCAGGCTGGCAGCAGAGCCGGCGGCCGCTTGCCCAGCGCCTCCGCTGCCCAGTTTGCTCGGCCCCCTCCTCGACAAGGTCGGGCACATTATGTCTGATAATGATATTTAGTATGAAATTAGTCCAGAAGAATAAGCCACAATATTTCAACCTCACCAAGAAGTACTCCAATGAGGTTGGCATGAATAGACGCTTCCTTTGTTTTTTTTTTTTAAGAAAAGTAGGTTAGAAATTTGCTTGTGTGAAGAATATTTATATTTTTGTTCCAGTTCAAATCAATAAGGGAAGAAAAGCAAGGGAAACACTGGATTTTCTGCAGAATAGGAGCTCCAGGTCTGAACCATGGTGAGTTAGTTATACACAAACAACTCCATATTCTAAACCAAAATCCATAGAAAGCTGCGGTATTTCTACACTAAGAGGCAGAACTGTCAGCACATACACAATGAACCATCTGAAAAAATGAAGTTTGCACACCACTTCTTGACCTTCTTGAGTTACAGTTCTGGTGTTCAGCATGACTGGAAGATGTGTATTTTGTCCTCATGATGTGCACATCTTGGGTGTGCAGACTCCACAGCCCTACGAGGGACATCCCTATTGAATACCAAAGGGCTAGGTAGCACTGTGTTTAACCTACTAATATCCCTTATTTAACTATACTGGCAGGAAAAAACTTCTGTGCTCAAAACCCCTGATCACACTTTGAGCTACAATAATTATAACTTAATAATAAATCTAGCTATTCCTGAAAGCTGCGGAGAAATTGCTCCTAGAATAACTGCACTTAAAAATTCCGATGATGAATAAAACCAAGTTAGTCCATTATTGTTCACTTCTTTGCAAACTTTTAGGGAAAGTCTACATTATTCTTGTACTTTTACGGTGCTGAAGTCATAGTGTTATGTAGGTTTGGGACATTCTCTCACATGAGAACTATTTCAGCTTTATTATGTCATACAGGTGAATAAATGCAACACAACCAGGTGGATTCACAGACATGCTGCCCAAGACACCTTCCACCACTGGCAAACTATTTCTGCCAGGAATATAATGTCTTTTACCAGTCTGATATCACCGTTATCACCATCACTCCAAAAATTCATCAGCAGTAGTAGAACCTGCATTTAAAGGACTAAAAGTTGACTTAAAGCTGGCAAAAATCTGCTTTGTTTTTTTTTTTTTCCCCTCTTGCTTTCATAATCTTCAGGAGTCAATGCGATCTATGCTCACAGCATTTAAAAATAACTTTGCACTTAACAGATCTAGCATTTCTACTCCCTGCATTGCAAACACTATAAATAGCGTGCACGAACTCACATTGGAAAGCAAAGGTGACACAAGCAGAGTGACGAAACAGGGCATATAGATTAGGCAGTAGTTATAGGCTGCAAAAAGAAATACCTTGCCAATATTGCTTGACCCCATGAGGCAAGTACAAAACTGAAATTTCTTAATTTCTTTGCCTACACGTTACATACAGAGATCAACTGAAATTTATTCTACCTCTACAGTACCTGAACACTGAGGAGAAAACAAAATATACTGCTAATATGGTAGCTCATGCTATGAAAATGTTACTATGTGCCACATACTAAAAGTGATCTGGAACAAGAGAGAGGAAATACCTCCTCGAAAGCACCAAAATTGCAAGAAGTAACGTTAGTGATTTGCACAGGAAATATTCACACAGTTCAACTCACAAATTGCAACAGAAAGAGCTCCTAAATTAGGGATTTTAAAACTGCAGGTAAAAAGGTAAATATTTCCTCTAAGTGGTACCTTCCTGTAAGTCAATATTGATTCAAGTTTCCTATCACAACAGTATTGTTTTCATAAAATAAAGCTAACTCTGAAGCTAATAACAACTAGGCTTCCAGAACCTTAAGAATAAACGTCATGAACATTTTAACTACCAAGAGATTCCATAAATACTGAGCTTGGGCTGGGTTTACACCACTTATTTAACCTTCATTTCCCAATATCAATTAACGTATAACTTTACTGTATGCCATTCAACAGCTCCCAGTAGATACTAAAACTCAGGTCAGTGTTTTCAGTTGGTGCTCAGGTCATCCCACCTCGCTGCAGGATGGATGAACCTCACCCAGAAGATGAACACCAGCTTCACCCCAGCAGAGGAGCTCCAGAGGGTGCTCATCAACCCCACCAGGGCTGTCTGGGCAGAAAGGAACAAGTTCCTCCTCAGAAAAGCAAAAACCAGCCACATTTTTTGAAAAGATTCAAATGAAGCTCACTGCATTGCTAACATCTGCTTTGCAACTGAAGTTGAACCCAAGTATCAGGGCAAAGTCTCAGTCTTTGTTTTGTTTTTAACCACAGCAGTACAGAAAAAAGGCAGGATAGGGCAGATGACTTGCTTTCTTACTTGTGAAGTCTTTAGATAAGGCAGATACAGTATTTTCCCAAACCAATAAAAGGCCAAATCCTCTTTTCTTCACCCATGTGAGCGAAATCTTGACATTTGGGATTTTTTTTGTGACTGCAGAAAGCAGAATTTACCCAGAGTGACCCACTTCAAAAGCTGCTTAACTATTGAGCTTTTTGTACCCCTCACTCCAGCCTCCAGCACCTTTCTTTATTAGGGACCTGAGGTCACCTGCAGCACAACCTCACCTGATGGAAATCGCCATAGTCCATACAAAATAACGGGACCTTGACAGCTGATATCAAGCGAGGATCTGTCACAAAATACACCTTGATTCTAAATCTTGCACTGTCAAACTCAGGAATTATTTGGAAAAGTTGATAATATCAAGGTCTCTAACAATAATCCAGAAGTTCAAAAGTCTGTGCTTTTCCCACAAATTCGCAAGCATAAGTAGACTTTGACAGTTAACTTTGGTAAAAAGAGATTGTGATAACTCAATTAATTGGTTGAGGTATCTAAAAGACGAGACCCTACTCGTGGCTTCAGAAGCGAGTGTGATTTCTGCCCTGGTACATCACTAGTTAAAGCTCTGCAGAGTCTCTAACTGTTGGGCATGACATGAATGAAACAAAATCAATCAGATTTAGCACCCAAGGCAGTCCGCAAGGCCGTGCCAGTTATCTCAACTGAAACAATGGACTTTTGTGACTAGAATTTTACTGATTAAGCTGCACAGGGAGCTCTTGTGGGTTTCCATTTTTTCTTAATTCAATACAAGTTTTACTGGCTCATTACTGCCAATTAGGAAAGACTTGACTTTAAAAATGTATTGAATGCTGATGAAGAACAACACGAACTATTACAAAGGGCAGCATTCATTAGATGTCAGGCTCTGAGTAAACTCAGATAACAAGTAGACAAGAGTAAATATTCAAGTTTTCCATAAAATGTGTTATAGCATCTTAGAGGGAGCATTTTAGATAACCCAGAGTTCCAGGGCTCTTACCTGAAGATGTTTCACCCACCCACATTTAAAAGCAGCCTCCAATCAAACCCAGTCCAAGAGTGACAAACGGGGCTTTGTGAACTCAGAGAACTCAGTAAGTATTTTCAGACCAAGGTCCTAGAAGGCTGTAACAGAGCAAGCAAGGCAGGTGGTGCATATATAACCCGCACAGATACGCTTCATCTGCACACACACCCCCATCCCCAAATCCTAATTGGAAAAAAAATAAATTACTGACTTAAAAAAGCAGTCCCAATGAGGTTAACAAACAAGAACTACACATGTATGTAACGCAGGGGCTGTTTGCACAAAGAAATCCATGTCCTGGTCTGTAGTAAGAAGCTTTTTTCCTTTTTACAGCATCATCCTCCGTAAATCAGTGACAAGTAATATAAAGTTTCCTGACTACGTTGAAGGGCTTCTCAAAAGCAGACCACAATTTAAAGCTATGCTTAATATTAGTATAGAGTGTATCTGGAGTGCAAATGCAAACGGGGATCTTTCTAATGTCCCATATTTCAGTCTGTAGCACCGGCTCAGGAATTTGCCAGAGAATACAAACACCGCGGCTTAATGACTATGAGGCAGCCGAAGCTCATAACTCTTCTACTTGTGTTCTATCATGAAACCCACCATCCACGTTTGTAAAATCCCTGGAAGCACAGCTACTAAGATGTATTTATTATCAAGCAGTGTTATCTGTTCCATAATTTAACACTGAAGTTAGATTTCTAATGGTAAACCCCACTTTTTCGGCAGTTGCCTCCTCCACCACCACATCCTCTAGAAAGGAATCTCTTCCTCTGAAGCATCAGATGCCACACCACAATTGGGATAAAAACTATCCTGATACACTTAGGGGGGGAAAAAATAGAAAAAGAAAGATTTAAATAACTCTACTTAAAGATTTCTTATCTACATAAAAAAAATACATGGTCTGAAAAACCATAGGTGTACACATAAATCTTTATAATGGAAATAATCTCTTAACACTGTCCATGGCAACCCCCAAGCTGTGGCTGCAGAGGCGGTTGTTCCCCCCTGGAACTTGTCCTCAGAGGTCTGGGGCAGGCTGTAAATAGCAAGAGCAATATTCTCCTCCAAACCAATTTTAGCTTCAAAATTTCCCACAGCTCCCTGGCTACTTTCTGCCTAATCTGTACCCTCTGTCAAACTGGCAATTCAACTCCTACCTCCCAGGGTACAGGAAAAATCCTGGTGTGAAACCAGTGGTGCATATGCATTTCTAAGGAGTTTTATATTGAGAAGGAAAAGATTGTCATCCTTTAAGCCTTCCTTTGATCAATTTATTCTCCAAGCACTTCGAGTAAATTTATCTGACCTTCTCGTTAATTTTGTCAAACAATAATTTTGTACGACAATGGCTTCCATGCTCTTTTTACTTCATTCTCTGGAGTCAAATCTTGTGATCTCCACACAGAGGAGTCTCATATGGGATTCTGAGAGTGTTTGTCCATACAAGCATTCCAGAATTTTACCCAAAATACAAGAAAAAGCAGCATCACAAACATTACCATAGAAACAAACTACCACAGACATAGTTATTAAAGAGAATGAAAAGGAAAAGCTAATTTTAAAGACAACTTACAGCCTTCAGTCTGTTTAACAGACACAATGCTAATAGAAAAGAAACAGATTTTATTAAGCACTGAACAAACCATCAAAACAGCATTACTGTGCCCTTTATTTAAACAGGGGCAGCTGTAATTGATATGAAGATCAAATAAAGAGCCTGATTCTGCAACCTTCATAGACCTTCAGTAACATCCTCCTGCTTAAAGCCATCACAGCGTTTGAGAGCAGCCTCTGTTTTCCTTTTGCTTGACTGTCCTAAGATTTTGTCCATAGCATCCTCTCCGTGGAGATGAAAACGTGATCCCAGTAAGTCACTCGGACGACGGGCAACAGACCTTATCTAGAAGTTATTTTTCAGCAAAGCAACACTGTGCTCTTTTCACTTTAATCTCCTTTTATATGTATTACAAAAAATACTCCTTTCCTCAAGAAAAAGAAACAACTCTTAAAATGTAATTGTCTCGGATACAGACGTGTCTAAATTAAGGGCACAGTAATGGTGATGAAGGTTTGTCCTTCCTCCTTGCAGCTTGTTATTCCTATCTGCAGCTTCACAGAAAAAATAGCACCAAGCAAGAACTAAAAGGAAGACTGTCTAAAATAAAAGGAAGGAACATCTTCAGAACTCCATAAATTCATCCTAATAATGAACTTGCCACTGAACCCTTCCACAAATTCAAGAAAGCCACACACCACAGGCCTCTGCAGAGACTGCCTTTTTTCCTTCCATGTCCTGCTGTTGACATTGAAATGCATACACTGGGAAATTATTTCCAAAGCCATTAAATAATGAATTTTTTCTTATGGATGGACCTTGAAAACCTGTATTTTCAAACCAAACTATTATCTCGGTGAAACTAGGATGACATATTAAAAAAAAAAAAAAAACAACAACAAAAAAAACCAAAAACAAACAAACACCAAAATATAAAAGAAACTCAAGACAGAGAAATGTTTTACATACACTCTTATTTGCACCAAGGAAGTAAATTTTAACCTGGGAATTAACATTTTAAAGAGTCTTTTATGGGTCAGGAAATTTGGTTGTGGACTGTATTTACCTGAATGCATTCTACAGATCCAGCATGTCTTAAGTATTAAATTACTTCCAAGACTTAGCCAAAAACATTCAACAGCACAACTGAAAAGACTTGTATTTTCACTGATTTAACAGCTCTGGTGGACCGAATCTCTCTGCTCTCCCACTGCTGAACACCTGTATGTATTTTCCAGTGTTATCACTGGATAAAGGATCAGTATTCATGGCACAACAAAACTTGTTCAGATCTTTGGATGTGCTTGAATTTCAGCAAAAAGATTCCTGTGGATACTGGTCATCTGACAGAGGAAACTGCTCACTGACGTGGTAATTTTTTGGATAATTCTAGCATGGGTTGCCAAGATCATACATACGCTGTGTTAAATAAATCCCTCTCTTGACAGATGGGCTACTGACTGCTCTCTTTTGAAGCCGAAAGGGCCAGTTCTGGACCCCTTGCTGGTGATGGCTTTGGCCTCTCGCAGGCTGGTGGTACGGCAAAGCTGCCCAAAGCTGCCCCTTTGAGAAGGGCAAACAGATGGGGGGAAGAGGGAGAGACACATTTGAGAACAAAAATTCAACCTGCTATGAAGAAGAGATAAAAATATAAGTATCAATTTCAAGGCCTGCTCTTCAGAAACTCAACAGTCCTCCACCAGAACTCTGCTGGTTATGCCTTGACTCCCACTGAAGTCAGGGGTTCAGACAGCACTGCCTTCCACATTTCACACGATTTTAGGTGAAAAAAAAAGAAAGTGGGGAAAGTGAACATGAAAAAAGCAGCTTACTGATTCCTCTGCATACTGCCAATGAATTTTTAAAGACTAAATTTGGAGTTTGTTCTCTATGCTGCACAGCTCTCCCCACACTCACCTTTTTTATCAAAAAAACCCCAACAACCCAGAAACAGAATTCTATTACTGTTTCCTAAGACTTTAAATTATAGCAGAAACCTCTCTCACTTCGAAGTTTCACAAATGCATATTATATTCTGAACAAAACCCTCAAATTTTACACCGTTCCTTCTCATTTATGTTGTCAGATGCACCGTGGCAGTAGGCTTAAAAGCTAGACAGCATTTCTGCTCCAAAGGCAGCATAGCAAACAAGAAAAACAATTAAATTTTCTATGTTTACAAGTGAAAGTCTGCTGTAAATAACCATGTCAAGTAGATCTTGCTGTGGGAAGGTGGGATCAGAATATCGATAGGCACTGACTGTGAGGAGGAAGGAACAGCCATCAGCAACAGACTACAGAAGGCAGAGCTGAAACAAAAGAAAGAAACAGATTTAGCCAAGCTGTAGCAGAAAGAAAAATAAGGGTGAAAAAGTTATAAAATGTAAAAAAAAATCTCAGTAAACTGGATTGGGGGTGATGGAAGGTGATGGGGCAAGAGAACAGATCACAATTTTGTGTTTTTTTCTGCTGTTCTGTATTTACTACAGTTTTTGATCTTCCTACAAACATCTGGTTGCCCATTTATTTCCTCATTCGCAGTAGACTGGCCTCCCACTGCCAGCACTGAATCTGGAATTTCCAGACTAGAGGAGCTTCCAGCTCTATCAAGCCTTTTAATCTACAATGGGAGAAAAACTACGCGTACGACCCACTGCAAGACCTGAGAAACAAAGCAAAGCCCATGTCTACCAGTATTTCCTCCTTAGGTTAGAGATACAAAGAGATTTCTTCTTCTCTGACCATACTCAAAGCTGAAAAGCGTGCTAACCTGTTGGCATCTACCCCTCCAGAAGTGAGAATACATTCTCTGAAATCCTCAGGGAGAAAGTCCCCATCACAGTTAGCCCAGTCTTTCTGACGTTCTCTTTTCTCTCTCGAGCATCCTCTCTTCGGAGGGGAGAGCATCTCACCAGGGAGGAGCATGGCCTTATGAAGGGTAAGGGAACTAGAAAGTAATAGGAATAAACAATGCCAAAGAGGAGTCAGACTGCAAGGGTTCTACTTTGTTAGCCCAGTCTGGCATTTGGAGATAATGCAATCATACAAACAGTAACATTCATTACTAAATGTTTTGTCCATAGAATAATTTAAAATAATCACAGTTTGCTTTTTTTTTTTTTTTTTTAACACTCATAAGGGTTTTCATAGCATAAAAAACCCTCCAGATCTACTCAAATCTTACACTGTCTGATAAAAACCTCTTGCCATAAGAAAGAACTGGCCATAGCTCATTCTCTAATCATTGCCTGGTATTAAGAGTTATGAGAAATCAATTATAATCACTATTAAATAGGGGGGTCATCATCAATATGCCAGTGGCCATGACAGAAAAGTGTGTTAAGAGCACAATCACTAAATATAATTTCACACGGATATCTCTCTTGAGATCTGTATGAATGTGGGAAGCTGAAGGAGGAAGGAAAATGATCGCTACATGAAAGACTACAACAATGAATAAAAGCTAAGTTGATTTAACAATGCCTAACAGCATCCCTGCAATTAAGGTACTCTCCATAAATAAAGAGGGAAGATCACTAGAAGCTACGCAATCATTTTGATAAGCTTGCAAATCATAATAATGCAGCAATGTTGATGTTCAGAACTGAACACCAAATGGCAGTGTCTGAAGCCTCGTGCTGCTTTGGCTGCCTGGGCTTCACTGAGGAGCCGCATCCTGGCCATTTAAACTTACTTTTTCTTTTCCTAAAGCTTGTTTCTTCCCTAAAGCTTCACTAAAATAGGTATTGTGTATTATAATCGCTCTGTGTGTATATACACATACATATATCATGTACACAAACACATATATCAACTGCTACTTAAGAAAAAGGGTGAGTGAAAAATACGTTCTGTATTTTTGTATGGCTTTGTGTCAGTCACAAACCTCACCCACTGCCCCACATCGCTTCTACCCATTCACAGCAGAAATCCACTTTATTTCACTGGTAAATTCAGTTCTGTTCCTCCTACTGTTCACAAAAACCTTAAGAAGTCACCATTCCAGAATATAAAAATATGCCACATGCCAATAGTAGCATCATTACTAAAATAAATCAGTTTATCTTAATAAGGCTTAGACTTTCATTGATATGCTACTAGAAATTTGAAGCCTTGAACCTGTCTCCATTTCAGAATGCACCTTCAGAACAATTAAAACCACAGAATTCTGCAGAAATAAAAAAATCCAAGGGTTTTATTTCACTTCAACTTTTGTTTCCAACATGCTGCTCTGACATGTTGCTAGATTTTCGGGGGTTGGGTTGGGTTTTTTGGTTTTGTTTTCAGAGTTCAAACTGCTTATACAGATAATGAACTGAGCTACAACAAAAAAAGTCACAAATTTTAAGGAACATTCAGTTCCTCTGTATATCTGCATGTCAACTGACCAACAGGTACCATGATAAAGCCTAGAGAAGAGTGCCAATCCCTTTTTCTCCCAGCAGACCACCACAAGAAGTATTTTTCTCCAACGTGTGACCCACACTGTTGACCATCCTCTTGGTGGGACACTGACGTGACAGCTAACACACACGTAGCTTCTTCTCAAATTTATCTCCACCACTTTCCCAAACCTCTCAGGAATGAACTCATAGTTCACAACAACCTAAAGGTACTTTCTCGTACTCCTGAAGGACAGGAATCCTTTCTGCAGCTCTGCCACTAGACTCCTACGTACATTCTTGATGTTACAGTCTTGGGATACAACTCCCTTCATAGAAGAAACCACCCTCCAAAGACAGCAATTTAATTGCAAAGAGCAGCACTTGGAGTGCCAAACGTCTTCTAAGAAAAGCAGGACGGAACCAACAGATGCTACCCTTCTATTTGAATCCTGGCTCTCCAACAATTAGGATCTTAAAGGACTAATTCTTAAAGCCTCCTCCGGCACAAAGAAACAGCAAAATACTTCTGCATTCATTGGAATCTCAAAAAAGGAAGCCTATTTGTTTATGTTCTGCAAACAAACGTTCCACCCTTAGTACCTGACAACCCCTGCAGCAGATGAAATGGTCTGTGCAACAAGATGTACCTGCATTTGAGCCAGCGGAGGGAGGGATGCAGGGAAGAGTGCGCCGCAGGACGCAGTGACAGCCAGACCTAAAGCACTCTGTGTATTTGCATTTCTTTCCAGCCATCTGTATTTTGTCTTTACAGACTAAAAGTATTGTCTCATTCGCCCTTGACGAGATATAAATTAAGAAACGCTGCTAACACATGGTCTTTTTAAACAATTGCATAGATTTTCATTTCAAAGGACATTTTAAACCCATTCTCCCTTACCAAACCTTAGCATATGCTTCCTAAGTGCTCCTGAAATAAAATTTGTATCACTGTGCTCAACGGGGTTATTCTGTCTCAAACAGCCAGAATCAGCTGCCTCGTTGTTAAGACTGGAATCAGAATTTCCTTGCTGCAAATGTTTTCTCTCTAGGGTATATAATTTTACCTCTCAGTCCCCTGGAAAATTATAAGGCAATCTATAAAAATCCTCCACTCCTGTTCCTTGTCTGAACTTCTCTTTTTCACCAGCCCTCTTTTAGAAAAGAAAATCACATTAATTCAATAAACAGGTGAAAACAAAATTCCTGGTTACTTCTCAACAAGTACGAAGGTTGATTTTTAATCAACCTTAAAATGAAGTATTGCTTTTAACACGTTTGATACAAGCAGTGGATTAAGCAGAACAGAAACGATGGTATTCCATATATATATTATATTTTTTTAAAAAAATTATTTATTTTTACAAGCTCTACTTAATAAGAGTAAATCTTGAAATGTTATTGTGTCTCCCGACCTTGAAACCTGCAGTATCTATCGTGGCCTTGGCGGTAGAAACACCTTCTCTACGAGCATGTGAAGTCTTGTATTTAACAAAATCAACTGATCAGTGCAGCGGTGCCAATCATTTTGTTTATAAAATTACCTAGTGTTTCATGCTTCCAGTATGAAGTTGGATTGATTAAATACAGGAATCCATATTCATGTTACTTTACAAGGCAGGGATAAAACCAGACATTTACATATTTTCACACCAACCTCCATTCACTTGAAATTCCTATAATGGCTCAGGTTGGCCTGAACTAAACTTTTATTTCCCCATAAGCTCTGGTTAGAGAGATTTTGTTTTCATATATTGCAGAATTATGCACCTATAATTACTTCAAAATCTTACATAAATAGGCTTAATTTCAGAGTCTCAAAAGAAAACAAAAGCACATTATTTATCACACAGCTCAGCAATAAACGGATGTAAGCATGGATTCTGCTAATATTGACCTAGCATTCTGAGAATTCCATAAAAAAATAGGATACTCACTTAAAATAGGCAATTCCCCTTGGTTTTTTTTGTGCCAAGAATCAGAATGGAGTGGGATCTGCTACAACAAAGGCAATGCTGAACATAGACTGTCCCTCAAATTTAGGTTTAATCATACTTGAGTGATTGAAATGGTTCGATGGCTGGACTAGATGATCTGAAAGGTCCCTACCAACCTGGGCAATTCTATGATTCTATGAAAAAAGCAGCCATGCTATAGAACAGAAGTAAAAGCTAGGGTGGGAGCGGGGAGAAACAGCTGATAAGAACGAGAATAATTAAGACACAGCCATTTGGCAACAGAAAATCAGATTTCTTTAGAAGCAAAGTGATTTGGTGGTGTAGATTTAACCCGGATGAGAGAGTTAAGCAAGACTTAGATTTAATGAAATTTAGAAAATTAGATTTAATGATCTATTGAATTTATCTTCAAACATTGTTTCTCCAAAAATAGCCTTATTACAAGCACCATCACCATCTCAAATATTTAATTACCATCACATTGAGCCATAAAGTCAATGGACTACCAAGGCTAAAGATCAAACATGTTGGCACAGCAGGTGAAAAAGTTTATGCCAAACTTGACTCCTGAACAGGGCACACTTTGGAGAACATTAGACATGGCAGAAATAAGATACGAGAGCTCCAGGTCTGTTCAAATTTCAAAGTGAACGTTTGAGAGTCTGCAGCTCCCCAGATGAGTGCCCACAAACAAGCCCAGAACATGAAGATCCTACCGCACTTCATATGTGCCCACTCACATACACCCCATACCTCTTGCTTTAATGATAACAATCTCAATTCTGCAGTTTGCAGTTATTCCACAAAAAATTAAGCAAGGCCCCATGCAGAGCAAACAACTGGTCACCTTGCTAGGAACTGAAATCTCTGAAACCTTTGCTGTTTCTAATCTAGTTTCCCTATTCTGCTGTTGAAAAACCCAGTTTTCGTTTTCATAATTTCAGTCCAGATGGATGGCAGGCTTGGATAACAACATAAAACTGGTTAATCAACTTTCATGCCATATTTACGCTCCAAGAGGGAGATTTTAGTGTTGCCTGCAGTTTACCAGTGCATACTGTGGAATACAGCCAGTGCTTTATCTACCCTTAAAACTGCAAGCTGCACCCCGCTTCGCTGTCACTGACCCTAAGCTGCTACTAACAACAACCTCTTGTCTTTGCCTATTGTAGACTTAGTTCAATTTAATTCAAAATAAAATACATAAATTCTGCTTGCTGGAGGGGTGTTATTTCACTCAGGAAATTTATGACTTCTCAGTCCTACTGGTTATCTTGTGTCGGAGAACGCAGTTAAAAGTCAAGAAACATGTATTTCCTAATTCATTTGTTCTGGCCTCACTATCCCCATTCTTAATGCAAGTTTTCAGATTAATAAAAGAAATTCCTTTTACAGAAACTGCAGTGTATCTGTAGCTCTGATTAGCATATTTTGACGATAGAGCTGCTTTGGTTTTACTGGAGTTATTTTCCCCAGTTTGCTGAAGGACTTGCAGGGAAAAAAAAACATCAGAAGCTGGAATGGCATTCTGTGTTTTATAAATCACTCTCGGACATTTACGGCAGCAAGTAACTTAGTAATTAAAATCAAATTCTATGGCTGCTCAGAAAAGTCAAGACTCCGATAGCAGACAACAATTAGCAGCAGATAGTTGAACCATACCAATTACATATAGCTTGCAATTAACATTATTACTCATAAATTGTAATGTATAATGTGTTTTGCCTTACATGACCAAGAAGCAGAAGAGTGGGAAATGACTCATAGTTCAGCAACTGGTTTTACTGCTCCACCGGCACTTAAGCACTGGAATCCAGCCAGTTCACTCCAAACCCAAGGGCAACACCAGTGGGCTCTGACCAGTGCATTCAATTGAAGTTTGCCCTCAACAGCTCGTTTCAACTACCCATGAAATGCAGACACTGTTACCTTATTCCTCATTGGGGTTGGGCTTGGGGTTTTGTTTGCAGGATTTTTTGTGTGTTTTCCTTGGGGTTTTTGTGTGGTTAGTTGGTTTGTTTGATCATGCTATGCTACATCTGAACAAAACACCAAACAAGTTCCTGTGGAGATTATATGTGGTATATAACTCCCGTGTTATTTAAATTAATAAAATTAGAATATCTGAAGGTTTAACATGATACAAAAACATGCCTCACTTGTCACAAAATAAAGATAGCTTATTCATTGGCTTGAAACCCAGAGAAAACTGATACCTGTCACAGTAGGCAAAGCAGATTTCTCCTCCCAGTAAGAAGCATTTTGCCATTCCCAATGATAAAAAAATAAAAAAGTTATAGCTTAAAAGTAGTTGTAACATATTAGTCTACAAATTTATCAGTAAAGCAGGACTAAGCATTATCTGCAGTTGCCCTGGATTAGCTTCAGTTTAAGGAAAGCACAAAAAAACTACACCCACAGGGTGGGGGAATCATTTGAATTGGCTCAAAATTTGGCAAGATGACAGGCAGTCCTAGCACCTATCTATACATTGCTTAAAAGCTTTCCTACTATAGCAGTTCCTGGAATTCATTTTCCTGCTCTTTTCCTTTCCTGATGCATCTTTTACGTTGCACTTTTTCAAGCCAACCACAGCCAGGTCACAGTCTCTCAACAGCTAATCTGAAATATTTAGTACTTTATTGTCACAATTAATGTCGGTCTTTCAGCTTCCCAAGAAGCTGTTTATACCAAACCAGTTATTTTCATAACCCCACGACTTTTATTTTGTTACATTATTTTTCGATTTAATATTTTTAAGTACAATTGAATTAACATGTCGATAATGCCTTTTAAAAAAAAATCTTAATTGAAAAAAATTGTTTCTTATTGAATAAGCTGCATTAAACTGCTTTAAATTTAGTTTATCATCATGTCAACCACGGCAAGCAGTATCTAATTATTTCTCTGACATAATAAAACTATGCTGACCTCTTGAAAACCATTCCACACTGTGTTTTCATTCTTCCTGTAATGATGCACTCAAACACAGCAGCGACAGCTACAAACATATCTGGGATTTTGTGGCACAACCTGCCCTATAACCTCTGCGAGGGGACAGGACTGAAGTGTGGGTCCAAGACCGATTAATGAAATGCGAAAAACAGGCAAGTTGGTTGGGTACCAGTAACATGAAGGAGTTTAAGTCATTTACCTTCCTTATACAGTAAATAAGCATGGGAAAAAAATCACCTCCTTGCTGATACACCCACCTCGTTACTGGTCCTCAAGTTGACATGGTATTTACAACTACTACACTGAGGAGCTTTGGGGACAGTAATATAATGTCTAAATCCTCTGACACAAGCAAGAACTATAGAAAGCCTCAAAAGGATGAAAGTAATGTCAATTTAATCAAGAAGAAAGGTCTGCTTCGCAAAAATATTGCACTGAGCCAAAAGGTGAGTTGCTCAAAACAGCACAGCTTCGGATATGATGGAGTGGGCTGAGCATGAGAGCGCTGGGTTTAACGGTGACCTCAGAGAAAGGTGCACAAATCCCCATCACGAACGGTGAAAACTGTCTGCTTCAGCATGTTTTTGTGATTAGTTAATGACCAAACCAAGAAAATTAATCATGCATCAATTGCTTAAAAAAGACTTGGTTTTGTCAGAGTTTGAGTGATGCTCCTAGAACAAACGAGACACTCCTTCCATGTGGAGTCAAACTCATGTTTCAGAGTGTGTAGGTAACAGCAGTTCAGGTCCAGACAGGAACAAAACTCATCAACATTTCCTCAGATCATCTTACCTTCCTCCCTAGCCTCACTGCACCGCTTTTTTTCCAAAACAACAGTGGTAACAATGAAAGTATCAATTTTATTAAATAACTCAGGATAATGTAGGGTACATAATATTCCCATTCAACTTCCAACAACCTCCAACTCTAAGGTAGTGTATAGTAGACTGTGCGGCCACTGGAGTAGCTACTTCTCAGGTCTTGATGCCAAATACTCTGCTATTTTATGTAAGTATTTATTGCATTCAGTAATTACTGTGAACCAAGTTCCTAATGGAAATGTCCTCCCTTCAATATCTGACCTCCAGCTGACCAGCAAGCTTCTGTGTAACGCAACCCAGCTGCCAATGGATCCCACAGAGCCACCCACCCACCTGGCTCTCCATGTCATCTTTTCCTAGAGGAATGTGTCAATATTAATAAACCAAAGAATTTCAACTATTTATAACCACTTACACGTTACCTCCCAGAGCAGAGTGTGGCAGAGCCCACACCAGGCCAGGGGTTTTAACCAGCATCGTCACAAACTCCTTCCACATCCTACCGGGAGTTGTGTCCAATCTGTCTCAAGCACAGGGATGGAATCCCTCTGACTACTCGATCTATTATTTTTCCACTATGCTCAGGCTATGAATGATTGCTTAATATTTTTCTTTCACCTACCTATTCAGATGTGGCAGTGGGAGAAGGTAAAGAAATTCTATTTTTTCTAGAAGAAAGCTATTTTAAATAGTACCACAGAATCACCAAGATTCAACCACATAAATTTTATTTCATTAGTATTTTTAATATCAGACTGCATTCTCTTCATTCCTGTTCTCAACTCATTTAAAAAAAAAGAAACAAACAAACAAAAAAAACCAACTAAAACAGGCAGAGGGATAAAGGGCTTTAAAACAGGAGTTTCACTATAGCATGGCATCAATTCTCCTACCTCTGTAAGAAAACTTAAAAAACAACTCTCAGAATATGAGAAATCATTTTCCCATCCGTTCTTTTTCCATGATTATATTTGCCTCAGCTGAAGAGCTTCCACGAACGAGCAGCCTTAAAATAGGTACTTTAAGAAAGATGCACCTGGGTGTGTGTTTCTAGCCCCACAATCAGATTTTCTTGTATCTGGATTGCTAATGGTCAGGGTAGTGCTGATAACACCAAGTATATTGAGAATTTCTATATGCAGAAAAAGAGTGATTAAAAGAGGTCCTAAGTCCCAATACCAGAACGATAAAGAATATACATTATTTGATTCAAATTGATTAGTCATATGAATAAATCCTAAACCATCTAACTCTACAGAGCTTCTAAAACACTTGGAAACTATCTGATCAGTAAAAATAATACTGTGGGTAACCAAACCTCTTCTCAGTATTTTTTTTTTTTCATCCATATATGGGATTTATTAGGGAATTTCTTTATTCAGAAGACTGCCCAGTAACTCAAAGGATTTCAGAAATAAGACCACACAAAATACCAACCACTTTAGTATGAAATGAGCATTGTTTCCAAAAGCAGCCATTCTACTCCTATTAGCTATGAAGCAAAACCAGGAGGAGTGGCTTTCTGTTCTTACAAAACGCCCACAAGTGTGGGTGAACGAAAAAATCATGTCTTAATTCACACGTTTCCAAACTGATCAGTATAAGCATTTGCTAATTTGGATATTTCAAAGTAGAAAGCGACCCATGAATTATCTGAAAACTGGTTTTAAGAGCACCCAGTTGTCCAGATTTTGGTGTTTTGTAACAGTAGTCTCATTTATTGCAGAACATACCTGACAATACAGCATAGTTCATGTGGCACTCAGGACAATTCTGTAATAGAAATCAGCTGCTGTGATTTCCAGCAGAAAGCATGATTCATTCTGGACCAAAACCAACTTAAATACTTTCTGCATTCAGTTAAAAGTCAGAAATTTCTGGCACAAGATGTTAAAATTGATTAGAAGATTGTTTTACTGCACTTTTAACCCTTGTCTGCAAACCAAAAAACCCTGAAAAGTTAAGGTGCCACCTACAAACTCGGGTAAACCTAACAAAAAAAGTAAGACCATCATCAACAGAGATTTAATAGGGAAGCTTACATTTCATTGAAGGTCCCAATGATAAGAAGTTGTGGACTCCTATAGATGGCAAAATATGCACAAGGAAATTAAATGAGTACTCAGCCAGCCAAAAGCAAAAAGAAAAAACGTAATTATTTGGCAAGGAATACACTTCATTTTTACCTTATGGCACCGAATGTTATTTAAAATGCTTTAAGACTCATATTCACCAGATTGCTTCTGAAAGCAAGCTCTACAGCAGCATAAAACCTTTATATTTTTACACTCTGTCAATATTTAGCATTCAATCTGAGGATCTCACATCCCCAACACTTGTAAACTATGTATTCAAAACTCTTCCCTGCTCAAAATCCAATTAAAAACTTGGGACCTCCTCTTCCAACTCCCAGGAGGAAACACAGAGAGGAAGGTGCCATGAACCTCTCAAAATCTGTCCCTATCGTTACAGGAACAGTGAGCACTTTTGCAGGTTGTTCCTCTAAAATGTTATTCCTAGGTCAGAGATAAGAAACGGACTTTCTGAAGATGAAAGTCCATAGAAGAAAAAAAAAAAAAACAAAAAAAAAAAAAAAAAAAAAAAAAAAAAAAAAAAAAAAAAAAAAAACAAAAAAAAAAAACAAGAGACAGAGCCCTGTTAGCAAATCTGGCTCTTTCTGACATTGATTTCTGGGTTTGGTTTTATTCATCATTACTAAAACTTCCTTCATAGCAGATAAACACAATCTATTTTTTCCGGTTTCCACAGAAATACCTGTGTAATCCACATTTCCCGAATTTTCATCTACTAAGGACTTCATCTCTACAAACCAAAACTGGCTACTACACACTGGAAGAATTATTTCATTTTTCATGTAGAACTTTCTAGATTTGTACACTATGTCCCCTTTGATTACTTAAAAAATGCATTGTTTTATCTTTTTCAACATTTACGCTTCTTTATAGTACCAAAGGGAGCTGAAATCCAGGGATTTGTAGGAAAAGGATTTTGTTCTCGTACAAGCATCAGTGCAGCCACAGGTTCCAGCTACAGTCCTGCTGCTTTTATTTTTCTCATTTGATTAAGAAACAAATATTATATTTTCCCTATTTTTAGATGGCAAATCTCTTCTGAAATTCGGAGCCATGCTGATGCAGAAGGAAACAAAAGCATTGGAAGATTATTGTAAATAGACTCTGATCCCTGACTTGTGAGAGAGTTCTCTCAGGTTTTAGAACTGTAATTTAACCCACTGGACTCAAACTTCGAATAGGATTCCATTACAATGAACAAGCAAAAATACAAACTATTTGACAGAGGTATTCAATCTTTAGAGCCTTTGTTTCATCTCATTCTCTGTACCATTTAAAATATACGTTATTGGAAAAATTAGATTTCATTTTTAGTAACAATACACTAATATATAAAACACTGTTTATAGATGTTTATAGAGAATTTTGACTTTTTTAAATACAACACAGTCAAAAGAAATAATATCTTCTTACATAAAATAAGCCATAGCCAACTTCTCTGGCATCTTCTCTGCTGTAGATATGCCCTAGATCCTTCTGGATTGGATCGAACAGTAAAAATGTGTAAGAAAACATTTGGATTTGCCCTCACTTTTGCGTTTCACAAAATTAAAATCCCATCTTTAAAATTTATCAATACCACTCAAAGTAGTATTTATAGGGCCTTTAAGAAACTTTTCAGGGATAACTTATGTTAGATTTTAGTTCACAGATTTTCACTGTTTGCAAATGAGGTGTGGGGTTGTCATGCCCTTGTCAAAGTCTGGCTTTCCTAATTTCAAGTGAGTACCTACAGTCTACAAGAGCTTCTCAATAAAACAAACCTTTCGTATTCACCCTTTCCCATTTCAACCCCAAACACCAAACACATTTCTAAAATTGGCAAGAATTACAAAAAACAGGTCTCAAAAAGAAGCATCAAAGCACTTAAGATGGAAACCCAACAGTGTTTTGCAGTTGTGAAAGTGAGTCAGAACAGGATTTAGGTCACACAAGTTCTACAGAAAGAGAAACTTTCTGGAGGCCAGAAGAGGGAGCCAAGGATCTGCCCTAGGTTCTCCAAAATGCCTGAAGAGGCTTAGGTCAGATGATGACATTCCATCGTAAGATTGGAATGGACTGTGTTGGATGTCATAGGTTGAATACAACTGATAAGATTTAATACCCGGTTGGATTTACACAACTGGATTCCCAGCACAGGTATGAACGTCCCCTTCGTTGGATGCAATAACACACTATCATTAACTCTTTCTAATTGGGTAGCCACAGCTGTTGAACTCACTGTCATGGGCACTCACTTGATGGCAATGGTAGTTGGCTACAAATGATTTGACAGGAATACACCTCTGTCTGGTGTCAAGAAATAGACTACGAGCAAGTCTTTTTTATGGTTTACTTGGTAAACTCCTCACATTATTCTACAGATGTGTATTTGGATTAGTTTCAAAGCCTCCTTCGAAGGTTCCATCCATGAGAAAGAAGTGAAGAGAACAGTCATAAAATCTCAAAGCAACATTATTACCTTCATTTTCAAACATTTATGAACATTGATTTTTAGCCGGTACTTCAAAACTAAATTAAAAAGTAAAGAAGTGTTCCCAGGTACTAAGAGGCATTACTGCTTCGTTAAGGACATTAATGTTTATTGAGGCTACGTACACATGTTGCCAGCCCATATACATATCCTAACGCTTAGATAGTTAAGACATTGTAGTAGCATAAATGGAATTAAATTTCTCCTCCTAGGTCTCATAAAAAGGCCTTTGTTTATGCCACTATCATCATAATTATTTGTAAGCCATATTACTTGCCATATTACTGGCCCAGAAATAACTCCATCAGAAAGGAACGAGCATACATTTACGGAGAAGAGCTTCTAGAAGCTTTATCTTAACGTTTCCTCACATCATTCGATATGCTTGGCTGGACTTCTGAGTAAAAATAAATTATCGCTTTAAGTTTGAAGGTGTACTTTTGTAGTGGATTAAAATTCATCCAAATTTTCATTTGATGACTGCTTCAGGCTTTCTTTTTAGGCAGCTTCAAAAGGGAGAATATATATATATATACACACACACACACTTCTTTTAATGTTGAGCTGCTGTTTTAAGCTGGACAAATACGAGTTACAATGTGCTCCAAGGGAAACAAAAAAAGGAGCACATTAAAAACTGTCACTTGTATGAAGAAAATAATTCCTGAATTTCCACATTTCCAGCACAAATTCGGCACTATCACAAACAGACTTTTTAAATATTCTTATTAAGATTGCTGGTGGAGTAAAGCATCTATAGCAAAAAATCCCATCTACTTTGAAGTTTAAATATCACTTTGCTCAACACCTCACTCATCATCAGGACTTGATGACTTATGAAGCTTACACAGTCATTGATTTTATCAACAGAAAACGTACTGTTTCATCATGATTCAGCAGAATTACTGAGACACCCAATTTGAAAATGTCTACAATCTTTAACTTTGCCCAGAATGTAATTCTGTGCACAATGTTTAGTCATCTATGCCTACAAAAAGAGATTTGGGTAAGAGAATTAGGATATAATTTATATAGCTGCTGGAAGCTTCATTTATGTTTTTCACAGTGTGTTCTTTTTGTTGCAGCAGTTCCATCAGAGTGGCTCCTTTCTGGGTTTGGCCAGAACACAGTTTATTCCTCTGAATTCACCAGAATATGTCTATAGAAACTACTGAACCATGAGTGGAAAAATGCTACTTACCCAGGCATCATTCTAGGAAAGGAACCCAGAATATGACGTACAGAAAAGCTTCAAGAACCTTGTCCCCAGCCTAGAGATCTTCAATTCACGTTCCGCAGAGTCACAGAGAATTATGTGAAGCATCTGAGAATCAGGGTCAATGACCAAATCAAACCCCACTTTCAAAATTAGTTTTTGGAAACATTTGAAAGGTGCACAGGTCTGATGCAGTGGGAATTCGTGCACATTCTGAAAAGTATTAAGGTCTGTGAGAAGCAAAATGGGAGAAAGATTCTGAAGGCTTGGCTGACTGGCAAATAGATTAGGAAAGTAATCCTAACGGCCATAACAATTTCTAAAAGAATAAAACTTCCCAAATTATTTCATGCCATATTACTTCGAATGGCAACTAATAAAAATATTGTGCTTTTTCAGCAGAACAGATGGAAATTTATCATGAAATTGGTTTACAACACTATTTAGAAGGAGACTCACAATTTTACACAAAACACTGTGTTACGTCACTAGGAAGAGCTGTTTCTTCCGATGTTCTACCAAAGAAAGCCCCCCAAATTAAAATAAATAAATACAGATACTATTAACTTCTACCAGCACTCAAGACTAGACTAAGTACTGCTCAAGCAGCCAGTTGGACTGTTGCTGATTTAAAGAACTCAAAATTTACAAGCTCTTCGGAGCAATCACTAATAGATGGCATAGGGATCTCATACAGAATTCCCACTGCTGCATGTCCAGTAGCAATTATGAACCCCAAGATCCAGATGGATAAAAAAAAAGAGGAAATTCCTAACAGCATAACGTCAAAATAAAATTCAAAACATAACTTTTTAATTACCGTGTTTCAATTCTCAGAAAAATAAGCTGCCTTCAGCAGGATCTCCTGACAGAAGTTGGAGACCACAAGCTCCCCTAGAAAAAGGAATGAAGGTGCCTGATCCTGCCGTATCTCGGCCACCACGAGCACACAAAAAGCTCCTAACCTTTAGCTGAGACAAATTCCTTGATCTAGCAGGGAATCTCCATACTACTTGCCCATCATCTTCACAGATTATGTGTGGCTTTTTGTTATTTCGCTAATAACTACTTCTAAAATGTAACAACACACAGCTTAAATGTGCAAACATTCTCTACAGCAATTACAGGTCTGCCCAAATGGAAATCCCAGAGCTGCAGTCATGGAATACATGAGCGGGCATCATAAATCCAGACTCAATTCTGTATGCTGGGTTGGGTTGTGCAAATAAACTCAGAACAAACACAAAATCCTCTGAAATTGAGAGATTCAAAGTAAATGAGGCTTTTGGATAACACTATAGTAGTTTAATGTTCTGATTTTATAAATGTTGAATAGCAGAACAGGGAGAGAACTTGCTCCTCACCAATACATTATCCCAGGAGTAATGAAACAGAACTGACAGATGTGAAAGAAAGTCACACTGATATTTTCTAAAGATGTATTGCTTTTTTCTTAGTAAAAGAAAAATAACAATGCTTTCCAGAGAAAAGCCAGTTACGTATAGCCATATTTTAACAAGGTTCAACCAGGACAAAATATCGATGGTATACAACAACAACAACAAAACTATCCTAAAGAACTGATGAGACAGGCTTCTGAAATGGATAAATTAATTCTAGGAGGCAGAATAAAGGCACGTACAGGCTCTGCCGTGTACAGCAGACAGTCATTTAGGGCCTACTCCACTGCAGCTCATTAAAGATCTCTATTGACTCCTGCGATCTTTGGTCTAGGAGCTGAGATTTTTGTAACTATAAAAAGAAATCATTCCAGTTTGCACAGGTGCAAATTACAGTCCAAGGAAGGGGGAAAAAAAAAAAAAAGAAAAAAGGAAAAAAAAAAAGAAAATGAGACTGTAATGTATCCTTTTATGGCATAAATAACCATTTAAAAGGTTAATCTAGTACCACTGTGCAGAGGGTTGTTAAATGAGACATTCTCTGGGTTGATAAAGGTGAAGAGTTCTGTGGAGAAGTCCAGGATTTGTCCCTTCTTGCTGGAGGAGATCGTAGTGTCAGATCAGAAGACAAATTTCATTTCACTGGCTCAAGAAGCACTGAAGCCCTCTTCTATAGTATGATGATGCACCTTTTTCTTATGGCACACAACACTGATCTCCTTCCACAAGGAGCCTTGTCACGTGAGGCCTAGGCTAAAACTTCATCACAAATCACAGAATCATAAAATCACACAGGCCAGAAAATACCCGCCAAGGTCACCCCATTCAGCCTCCTGCTGAAAGAACGTCCAGGTCCAGCAGGAACTGACTGACATTCTCCTTAGTCTTTTCTTCTGCTGTCAATGCACTTCTATAAGACATCACGGTTGCCTTTCATATCCCTCTTTTTTTCTCAGCTCCAGCCGAGCTTTGAACTTCCTAATTCTATCCCTGCATGCTGAGGCAATGTTTCTGTATTCCTCCTGGGTAGCCCATCACCGCTTCTACTTTCTCTGTACTTCCCCCTTGCATTTAAGCTCAATCAAGAGCTCCTCACTTATCTATGCTGGCCTTCTGCCACACTTGCTTCACTTTCTAAACGTTGCAAGAGACTGGTTTTGTGCTTCGAGGAGCTTGTCTTTCAATATCCACCAGGTGTCCCATGTCCCCTTGACCCTCCAGGGCAGTCTTCCATTAAGCCTGCCAAGAAAATCCCCAAGAAAGCCAAAAACAGCTTTCCTAAAATCCAAGCTTGAGGTCTTACTCTCTCTGTCTTACAGAACTTTAAATGCCACAACCTCGTGGTTACTGCAGGGAAGGACACTCTTGTTCTCTATATCATCAACCAGTTCCTCCTTGGTTTTGAGGAGATTCAGCAAAATCTCTCCCCTACTCAGCTCATCATGCGTGCATGCCTCAAGAAAATGTCTCCTGCTCGCACCCAAGCCTATAGTGCTTCCAACAGGTTTTGGGGCAGCAGAAGTCTCCCATGGATACAACATCCTGTGCCCACCTTACACACCAGAGCATTAAAATTTCTTTTGGTTTCGCCCACAAAAATACCTTCTTTTTGTTGGCAGTAGCACCACCACATCCACTTCCAAAGGTGGCAGTGGTGCCACCTTGTCCTCTTTGTCCCTGCAGCACTGCTGCTCAACTGGAGGATGCTACTACCTGCACCACCTCCTGAGAGTCACAGAGAGAAGGTTCTACCATCAGGAATGAGCTCAATGACCAGCAGAGCCAAGTAGAGAATTAGTATAGTGAAGTTTTATTTACTATTAGCTCTCGTGCTCATCTTCCTACTTTGGCTGCTAGATCGTAACACACTCTGACACAAGATGTCAGGAGAAAGTACTTTGGCTTTTAGTCATCAGCATGACCCTCTAACTCACATCCCCACAAGTGACCATATTTCTCTGCAGCTACAAGAAGTGTGACAACAGCAATTCAGGAAAATAAATAGTGTAGGAAATTGCTACCTTTGCTTTTAGAATCAAGCAAAACATAACAAAAATTTTTGAGCAGCATAAACAGCAGCCTTGCAAGCAACAAGACTCTTCCCTTTCTTTTCAGCTCACAAAAAGGAATAATTTTCTCTCTTCACTGTTTGTATCCTATCATGTTACAGTGAATTTTTCCTCCTTAATGCTTGGAAGTGGAACTGAATGCTGATGAGACAAAAGGAGCAAACATCATCGGTTAGGGGGGGGCTGGAAAAACAAAATTTTATCAACAACTTTGAGTAATACTTTTTGTCCCCCACCATTGGGAATAAACATGGATATCCTATTGCTTAACAGAAAAGTGTATTTCATATGAAATTAAAGAGTCTTGGCTTACGTAAGGCAGATGTACAGTGGTTCCAATAACAGAGTGTGAGGAATCACACTGGTCCCTACTTGATGAAAATTAGTTAAGAATTATGATCTGCACTGTACCAAGTTCTGCCAGATAGTTCCCCGTGAATTAAATTTAAAAGTTATGCCTTAATTAAGCTACATTCCTTCCAACTGGCCTTTTTCCCCATAAGTCTGAGACAGGAGGGCATTTGTTTGCCTCCAAACTTGAACCTGGGCCTGAAGCAGCTCCAGCTTCTTTAATTACACCGTGCATCTTCGCCGTATTTACCTGATGTGTGTCGGGAAGCAGCCGAACAATTTAATCTCCATTTTCAGATACACTGTATGGCTGCTAAAACATCTTTCAAAAGGACTTCCTATTGTTTAACAGCTTGCATGAGCACTAGTAGGTTAAGATTAATTAAAATATATTTTCTTCAAGCTCCTTTTCTTAACACTGATTAAAATTTAAGACGTGAGGCAAGAGCATAAATATGAATTACAATTCATATGCAGACAAATTCTCCTTTGCTAAGTACGGATGACACACACGGAAAAATATTACAAAAGAAACACATATCACACCTCAGCTACTGTGCAAAGTTAAGGATATGAAAGTAACCTTTTGGGTTTGTTATACCTTCCTAATTCAATTAAACGAGCAAAAACCCAAGATGAGGATTACATTTGCAAAGACGTTTAACAATGTTAGCACTAGCTGCCGGAGAGATTTTTCCCTTTTCTTCACTTCCTTAAAGAGAAAACCAGAGTATGGCCTTTGAAACTTTCCATTTTTTAAATCAGAAAGGATAGTACTTAATAGTTAAAGCCTTTACAACAAAATTTTAGACCAGTTCATGAATTCACAGAATGCTCTGGGGTTGGAAGGGACCTCTGGAGATCATCTTGTCCAGCCCCTGCCAAAGCAGGTCCTCCTAGAGCAGGTTGCAGAGGAACTTGTCCAGGCGGGTTTTGAATGTCTCCAGAGAAAATTATCTAATACATTCTTCTTATATTATTATGTACTGTATTATCCATATTATCTCCTTATCCAGTTCCATGGATAGGGAACTCCTCCAACACGAGGAGTTCCACTTTTTCCACAATGGTGTTAATTCACATTGCCACAAGAAAAATGAAAATGGTGTCAATATTTTAAGGGCAACCACCTAGCAGTGCCACACAGAGGGGTTTTTTTGGTCTAGTTATAAGTCTGAAATAAAGGTATTGTATCTATTATGTCTTTTTTTACACCACTTTTCTCTTACTGGCTTATCACAGATTGTGCAGAAGAACATCTAGCTGAGTATCTTGTTAGCAGCTACTTGCCAGCACACTGACTCCCGACAGCTTTCCTGAGTGTCAGCTTCCCCACGGGAATCCCATGCTACCTCTCACTTTCTTTTTATTCTGTTGAATACCTTAATTTCTACTGCGTTTTTTCCATTTGTTGAAGATTCCTGTAGAAGCTGTGTTTATAACCCAGACACTTCAAATTAAGTGACATTTCCATTCCTAGAGAACAGAGGCAAATAAGAATCAACAAAGAATTTCTCTTTACATTATTTGCTGTTGTCTCCACCCTCATATTGATGCTCAATTCCTACTGAGTAGGCTGCATTTCATATAATAGCTCTGTCTATTTGATAACGCTGTAAACAATCTGCAAAACCTTCACAAAACTTGTTGAGGCAAATATACTCTTCAGATGGCTCAGAACCAGGCTGGTGACGCTGTCCCCCTTCCTTAAAAAAACTTAATAATATCTAATGGATACTTAATCTTATCTTGCCACACTTACATTATAAGGTAAGGGATATTTTCTTGTTATCTTATGTGAAAATACAGCGAACTCTATAACAAAACTATTCCCTTTAGCTGTCTGAAGTGACGACACTGTGTATTTTCACACTTCCTGGGTATTCCTCGTTATGGCAATGGCTGAAAAAGAATTTAATTTCTGCTGATAATGAAAATCTGTTACAAACTCCACATTCCAGCTCCAATTGCCTACAGCTTGCACGGGGAAACGGCCCAACTAAACATAACACTCACAACCTTGGCTCTAGGAAGCTGCTGCTCAGCCACCTGAGAAGCGCGACTGTCCCATCCCACTCCCATCCCGTCCCTGTCCTTTCCTCCTCATTCCTGCAGGCACTTATCCGCTGAGAAAATAGAGGCTGACAGGGAAGGTCACTGTGACCAACCGTAAGTCTCTGCATACAAATGTACCTTTTAGCTCTTGGCTCCACAAACAGTGACCGTGTCGTATTATTGATAAATCCTTGAAAAGACTCTAATGTATCTTCATTTCAGAAAACAACTGCCTTCAAGGTTGCTCCGAGAAAATAAGCAGCCAGAATGCTGAAGAATTCTCAAAGTTGGCATTCTCCTGAAGATTAAAAGATAATAACACTTCTATTAGAATCACTCTGCTACGCTGTATTGATCTCATCAGGGAGGCCACTGCAGGTCTAATATGAACAGAGCAGTTTTAGAATTAATCACAGGGGTTTTTATTATGGTTCATAGGGCTCCTCATTCAAATGGCATCGTTTGCAATATTTATGGCCTGGATTGGTTGCCATTATTAAGTGCAAGTGTGCCACATGGTGTCTGGCCTGCTGTGTTAAAACACAAAGTCATTCTTCAAAAGTAAATCTTATCTAAACTATGCACAAAAAGCCAATTACTTTTTGATTTACATTTTAATTTCACATTCAGCTTTCCCCTTATATACAAAAAACTTACTTAATCTTTGTTTTGGATTAACTAGCACAGGCATACAAGGTACACTTTTAGTTTTAAGTAGACTGTTACAGCATATTAATGCACTCTGCTCAGAAAGACATACGTTTGGTCAATGACAAGCTACAATTTCTCCGTGAGAGAAGCAAATGAAAAGGTGGAAGAAATACTGCATCTTGGAAAGTGGATCACCCACTGATCTTCAAGATAAAACTGACTCATTAAGGCTCTCAATTTAGACTCTGCATTTGAAAATGAGAAAAGTGTTCACCAATATCACCGCAAGCCCTCACTGACCAGTTCCAGTAGTAATTTCAGGTACAGCTCTTTCATTTCCATGCTTCTTGCTTTTTGTTTTTTTTTGTTTGTTTGTTTGTTTGTTTGTTTTTAAATCCTCTTTCCCACTTCACTCTGTTAGATCATTAATGTTTACCCAATCTCAACAGTATTTTCTTGCCATGGGGATGACAGTTTGATCTGAACAAAACGAATGAGTATATGCACTCCTGATACTAAGTTATTAAATCACTTAAAAATCCTGAGAAATCGTTGGGGCTGGGGGGGTGGAATTGCAGGGATTATTTTTTTTCCTTTGGTTCATTGTTTTTAAACCAGCAAGAACCTCACAGAGCTCTCCTTTTCCCCACTGAACGCCAGCATGGCCAAGAAACCTGCAAGCGTATTAAACAAGACAACGAAGCCCTATCAAGCAATTTGGTTTACATTTATATCATAGAATCATAGAATCATAGAATGGTTANAACAGTTCAATGTCCTTTCTATGTTGAGGACTCCAAAGCTGGACACAGTACTCCAGGTGGGGTCTCACAAGCGCAGAGTAGAGGGGGAGAATCATCTCCCGTGACCTGCTGCTCACACTTCTTTTGATGCAACCCAGGATATGGTTGGCTTTCTGGGCTGCCAGCGTGCACTGCCGGCTCATGTTGAGCTTCTCATCCATATATGGCTCTGAGAGGGTGAGCTAACCTACTGCTGCCTTCTTAAATCATCCCAATCCCAAATCATCATTCTGCAAAGAGCAGAAAGGGCTGTAGGGGCAGCCCAAGCCCTGCCCAGCCCCATGGAGCCCCCAACTTCAGCCTAGCAGGGCCAGTAATGGCCACGTTTCCTCTGTAACCCTGGGAACAACTTAAAACCCAACCATATAGTATATATCATCTCCTAAATATCAGAAAATCAAACCCAGGATTGGAATAGAGAGTTCTGAACTTTCACTACATCTTAGGACATCCACTTAGGCTCTTATTTTGAGAGGTAGTGAAAAAAAGGTGATTAGTGTTATTGTCATTTTTTTGAAGCACTATATATTTCCTGAGTAACAAAACTTCTGAAAATAAGCACTTGGATCCCAGCACTGTCTTATTTAGCCATCCTTACCAGCCAGGCTCCTGAAATAACATATCGACTATTGTTCTCACCTATGACAGATTCAAACCTAAATCTCCTTGAGTGAGAGATTAGGAAGTTAATCCATTTTGAAACCTTGCTGCAAAATATTAATGCTTTAAAAAACAAAAATGATGGATGAATATTATTCAGGTCAAATAAAAGAAGAGCACTAAGAAGAGCGAGCCAGTTTTCAGTTCCAACAAGGAGTGTTAAAAACAAATCATAAAACAGGGCAGCAACTTTGAATCCCAATGCGAATGTAAACACTTGTATTATTACTATTTGGTGTCCAGTTCAAGGAAATAACATACTATTAAAGCAGTTATAAAGTTTTAATACAGTTTTTAATACATTTATTCCTTACCTACTATAGCATGATTTGGTAGAGACAGCTCTAATAACAGTGCTGCTCTAAGTATCTTTCCTTAATGTTATTTTCAGTAATTTGTAGCCTCTTATGCACATGTGTTTGTTTCTATGTACGGTGTGTCTATGCTGATGCAGAGTATATATATGAAAATACAGCCTTCTGAAAACCCCCAAGCACTGTATTCAATACCTGAAGATCATATTTCAGGCTCTATTGGATTTATGTGTTTTTTACTGAAATTGCCTATGCAATACCATTCGAGTGGTTGCCATTAATTACGCACTCGTATTTATGTCATAATTTAGTGTGCACTTGAGAACTGTAATTCAGATTCACTTAAATTTAGTTGCCCAGCTAAAGGGAATGAGACTAATTGATACATGAAAAGGGCAATGCTTTGACTCAGTAAGATGGGAACTTCCAAAGCAGATATCACCAAAAACATCTCCAGAGGACACCAGGAAAGGCTGAGTATTTCAGGCTGAACACAAGGAAACTTCTCCAGAGAATACAAAACATGCCTTACCAGGGTAAACAACCCACTTCCACCCAAGATTCAAGTATTCTTTGTGCTTTTACATGTATTTAAAATGTCCATTGGATATTTGAGATGCACCCTCCATGGGAGCCATTGCTATGCTTCCCACAGCTTTCTAAAGGAAGAAAGAAAAACAGGGAAGCAAGCAAGCAGAACAGGCAACAAGAAATACATGACAAAGTGTTTTCTTACACCAACTTTTAAATAATGCATACTGAAACAGGATATATTCCAAGAGAATTTTATTAAACAATAAAGAAGGAGGTCTAACTCCAGGACGAAGTGAGCCTTGTAAATGAAGAAGATAAGATGGGATGCAAACTTTTGCTGTAAAAGCCAAATTCTCCATGGCCTCAGGCACTTAAAAGACTACGTGGACTTCTACAGACAGTGACCAGCACCATTGATTTTACTGTTTAGCTCACTACAGAAAGCACCCACCAACAGTAAGTGTGACAGGTACCCTCTCTAAGGGAGAGCTAATCTCCCTACATCCTATATTTGCTTAAGAATCCTTATTAGTGTAAAAATATTGAAGATAAGCACCAAGAATGTTGTTATATTTTGTGAAATATGACCTTTTGCTATAAAAAGTAAGGCATTTGCTTCACAGTTTGACACAGATACTCTAACACCATAGAACCAATTTAAAGAACAGGTACGCTATCGTTTCTCCTTGGGGTTGTTCTATAGACAAAATGGAAAGAAAGTGCAGAACAATTATAGAGGCCCCTCTTCAAAATACTTCTTTAATTTTACTTGTTTTCTATGATACATACTGCCCTGGAAACTGCAGGTGACTTCAGCCTCAGCCTGAGTAAATCCATACAGCTCTGCTCCCTATAATGATTTTCAAATCACCAACCAAAAATTACTTGTAGCCAGAAGCTGACAGGCAAAAAGTCAACCCCTCACAGAAACAGTTCGACTGTTGCTGAAAGAAGTAGGAACTTAACAGTAGGAACTGTTTAAACAGTGCAGATAAACACAAATTTTCTTGCATCAAAACACCCTAACCCAGCACAAGCTGCTGACCTTCCAGAGCCGTGACTTACAGCAAGTCCACAGGTAACAGCACCATCCTACAAGGAATTACTAACACTGCGGTGATGTTTAGGCAGGGAACGTGTTCCAGCAAAGCTTGTTAGTTCAGGCATTGTGGCAGAATAACAGAATCCCCAGCCAAGCTGAGTCACAACAACTCAGAACAAGTATCTTCCCAGACTTTCTGGCTCTGCAGCCGCTCCAGGCGTGAGCGCACCTTCGCTGGCTGGTGCAGAACACCTCCCAGGGCTCTGGGGACATAACAGGGACATGTTTGAATTCTGCAAGGAGCACAAAGTTTCAAACTATTAGAGCTCTCCAATCCCAGGAGCTGTCAAGACTTCTGGGACAAGTAGATGTGCAAAAACATGCTTAAAGATGCCTGTATTTGCCAGTGCAATGGGAGGGTGTTTTAGTGATAGCCTTAGCTACAAGGCAGCTCCGCAGCTCTCAACAGATTCAAGATCCCATAACTGAAATACTGTTTGGCAAAACAGCACACACACACACACACACAAAAATACCTGGAGATAAGGTTAAATATTTCAAATGTGGAGTCAACTCCCAGTTTCTTCACAGCACTGCTCCATCAAGGAAAATATAAAACATTGAGTGAAGAGCATCGCATTCATACTTCACATTCTTCCAGCAGTTTATTTAGCCTTGATTTTGGTGCAAGAAATAAAATGCAATTGTGGGCTTCAAAGTCAACGACCACTTTTAGACAGACTCAGAGCAGGAAGAAATCCCCAGAATAAGTCATCTCCAGTCAACTGACAACGCACCATTTCAGAGAAATAGTTTTAAACTGTCAGTGATCCACTTATACGGTTGACTAATTCCTTGAAAAGAGGAAAGCCATGCATGACTACCTAACAGATAGAAAAGCCAGATGATATACGGACTTCCTTTTGATGGAATCTAATTGTTGGTTTCTATAAATATGAAAATATATTTTTGTGATACAAGCAAAGGCAAAGTGTGGTTTAGCCGCCCAGTCTAGTTGAAAATGCAAAGGTTTTTCACAGTGAGAAAAGCCTGGATGGTGCCTCGGATGGAATGATGAACTAACAGCTCAAATCCCAAGAGTGTAGGTCTGATTATACATTTCTAACTCCCATTCGGGGTTTTAATATGGCAGAGAGTCACTGGGAATACACGGTCTGAGATTCATTTCCATTTTCCTACTGGGAGGTGTTTACTGCAGAGGACCTCACCTTTTCATATTGTACATTAACATTCTCTCTAATTATTTTTGATTCCCCATGCCCTCATCAAGTCCCTGTGATCTTCACCGAGGGACCCCATCTAAAGCCCCAGTCATCTTAATCTTTTAGATCAAAGTCTGAACTGAATATGCTTAACGTCAAATTATGAGATAAACCATTTTCAGAGCTAAAATAATAAATAAAAGGCAGAAAGTGTGTAGCAGGGCAGGTTGCAGAGCACCTCTCACCTGAGGAACAGGAGATTTCCTCTATGTGTATTACTCCTTGTACACAGAGACCTCACTGAAGTGTAAACTTCACCCAAGTAACCCCACAAATAACAAGTCAGCTCTAGAGATACTCACAGGTGGGTAGGGGGTACCCAGACTTTTTTTTGTGAACTCACAAGAAGTTTCAAAACAAGACTCAATGCCTTGGCTTAGAAACTAGATGCACTTTTATTTAGTGCTGACAGGCTGCTTTTTCACCTTCCAATGAAGAAATATGCTGGCAAAGATATTTTAATACTCATTAAATTCTTCCCAAAGTTTCTGCGCCCAGGAGCAAAACCAAGTTACCACAGTGCAAGAACCATCTCAGAAAGTACAAGAATTGCTCAGAAAACCCAAGTTACTGCAGTACAAGAACCACCTGACACCTCCCCTGCAGCCCACCAGGCACATGGCCATGACCATCAGTGAGACCCAACACACACTGAAAGCACAGAGACTTTCTAGTCAACCTGCTCAGTGTCTTGGGAACCTCTGCCACACCACCCAGCTCTGCCTGGCCCAACTCTGATACAGTTTATCTCCAGCAACTAAACCCATGGTGTTCATTACCTGAGCACCAATCATCCATGCTCTACATTAAGATGTTTTTACATCAAATCAACCCTCACTCAAACACAGACTGATGAAGTCTCCACTATCTGTTGTAGAGCTTCACTACTTCCACCAGAAGCAGTTTTGGTGCTGCTGCTGCTGGAACTATTTCCTCTTCTTTATACTCCCCCCCTGACTCACCCTCAACCTAACCTTATTTCAGAAGTCCCATTATGGTATCCTAACACAAATTTCCAACTTCTAGAGATGGAGAAGTTGGTATATTCCATCTCCAGTTCCTGACAACAGCATCACACCTACTGAATTTCAGCTGCTGGGATTTCTCTGGTAGAATGAAAGGAATCCCCACACCAGGAACACTGTGCCCACGCAGTGCCTGCCTGCGTACGTCAAATTATTAACTGCCAACTCTGATAACGAATCACTTCTGTTAGCATATGGCTACACACCATGTGTCTGACTACACTTTTACCCTCTGAAAAATTATCCGAAGAGCTATTTGTTGAAGTTTTAGGTATGGAAGAATTCAACATTAAAAATTATTGATGCCCACCGTTACCTGTTTGCATACAGTCGGCAGGCTGGGCACGGAATGCACACATAGCAGTGCTGGATTAGTATTTTTAAACCGTTTCTATTATTGATTTAACCACTTGAAACTGCTGGAAGCAGAGCTGCTGTCACAGCTGTTAATGCAAAAGGCATTAGGGAAAATCCCTACTGTGAAGGTGTGCAAAAATGTTCACACATAAAATGGGGAGATTTCACTTTTCATCAGCATCATGTACAATCGAAAATCCTGACTTTTATTCAGCTCAGCTAGATAAGAAACATGAAAGGGGAAAAGTTACTAGTTTCTTTTCTCCATTTACTTTAGCCCTGTCTAAAGACCAGATCCTGCAGTCGACCCAAACTGAGTAGCTTTTTTTTTTCCTTTCCCCCTCAAGTTGTTCCATTAAAGCTAATGCAGCCCCTCGCAGAGCGGGGCCATTCGCAGAGAAGAAGGGTATCAGTGCAGCTCTGCGTGAGCACAAATCCATTAAGAAGACCCTGAAACCTGAAGAAAGTAGCTTTGTCAGAAGCTGGAAGGGAGCAGGCCCTGCAACACTGCTGCAACAGCTCCTGGCAAATGCAGAGGGCAAATGAGTTTCTTAATCAAGTTAAATTAAAAATTACTAAGTAAATAAGGGACTTCCAGACACGAACCAAGAACTAAAAATCCACTTAGTTTTACCATCTCTGCAGCTTAAAATTCATCCTGACTGAGGCTGGATGGAGAGCCAATTGTCTAAAAGCTACTCTAGAGTAGTTCCATTCTGAATACTCCCTCTTAATCAGCCGCTCTAAAAGAATTTCTGTAGAGAAGCTCATGAAGGAAAGACTCCAAAAAGGGTAATGATTTTCAAATTCAGTGATGGGCACTGTGTCCTTCACTTAATTTTCATGTTAGTGCATTTCTATTCTAAGCAATTGTTTGATTTATGGATAACAAAAATTAACAGATTATTGCCATGAACCAACTTCACTCATTGCCTTGAAAAAGCTCCGTGTTTGTAAACACTTGAAAAGTAAAAATTGCAAAATATTTGGTACTTGGGGAAAAGAGTTCCAAAATATAGGCCTAAGTATCACAAAACAAGTTCATACCACTCTCATCACAAATTCAGGTGCATTTTACTCGTGCAAAGTAAGAAAGCAAGAGAATACTCATGTGTAAGTGTCAAACCCTGCTCTGTAACAACTTTAAAATATCCCTGAATATCTGTGTCTATCCGTACACTGTAATTAGCCACTGATTAAGGTGCTAAACTACTACAACCAACTCACCACCATCTAAACACCTGCAGCTCTGCTGACCTGAAACAGCGTTCAAAGCACCAGGAATCGCACCGGAATGAGGGGAACTTCGTCACCTACAGACTTCAACAATAACACTCTGAAAAGCAGAGGGGTAACACTAAGACAAGTTGCCTTTCTAACACATTACTGTTCTATTCCAGTTTTATATACAGATAAACAGATAACAGATAAATGACAAGGAAAAAAAAATATGCAATTAACCAGGCCAGAAATGAGATAACTGCTCAAATCCTGCTGCTCACGAGGGAATTTATTATACAGAACTGGGGCCTGTAGAGATCCAGAAAGTCTAAGGACACAGCACAAGTTTGTATGCAATATTGCAGCGGTGCTGATCAGAAAATACTGCCTCTGAAAAGCAGTACAACTTGGATTTCCAGCCCGGGAGAGAGATGCTAACGCCCCCTGAACCCCCGGCTCTACGGGTGCATCGCTGTTTGACAGCCCTGTTGTTGATTATACTCATTTTCTACTTCAGCAAGCAGCACAATTTTATGATATCCACCCCCATAGATGTTTGTTCCCTGACACAATCTGGTCTACAGTTCCAGAAGTTGCTAAATATGATTATTGCCTGAGATGTAAGAAGAAAACAGAAATATTATAAGCGAATATGCTAATCCTAGTGATTCCTCTTCTGCTCCCCCAACAGTAACGTCAGTGTGAGGCACCATCACTCAAACCCCACAAGCTCTAAGAACAGGGAAATGGAAACCAGTAAACGAAGTTAATGAGTAAAAAGACTATTTATTTAGGTAAATTTGAAGGTACCACATCCATGATATTGCTTTATGTCTTGCTCAAAGAGGTAGTTGGGGTTTTGTCTGTTTCCAGCAAAGGTAAAAATGTTTGTAATTACCCAGCTGTCAACCAGTTGCTTGGGTGTAAATGGGGACAGAACTCTTCATTCCTGATGGGACCCAAAGCTTAATACCTGTAATAACAACCGCTTGATTAACGTACAGAATACAAAACAATTCTTGGTGCCATTCCTTCCTTCATTATTCCTGTATATAATGTTTCTGAACAGCCTGGTCTCATAAAGAAAATTATTTTCTCCTTTTGCCGCTTCGTCCCTCGGAGAAAATGAGCTGAAAGCAGAGCAGTGTTCCCTCTATCCTCCTTTCCCCCTTAGTTTTCCTAACTCTGAGGCATTTCCCACCTGGATTAAGGCAGGTGTATTTGTCAGTGATCACTCTCCCACTGCATCCAATGCTTCCTTGCCCTAGCGAGGACTGCCCAACAAAGCAGCTCTCTGACAACTTCTCATTTCCAAGCGTATTAACTGGTTACATCTTAGACCAATTTTACTGTTATGGATTTAGACTGAATCTGCCTCAGTAACGTTGTCCCATTCTGGGCCCATGACGAAACCAGAGCTATCCATATGCTTAATTGCACTCATAAATGGGGTTCTTAACGGTCTGCGGCAGCGAGAGTGTTACAGTTGCTGTTTATGGAATTGTTCTCTAATTCCCTTTTTTGTAAACCAAAATATTTTTTCCCAGGACTCGCACACATTCTGATAGAGAACGGTATTTTTCATGCGATGTACTTGGCCTGCAAACAGCAGCAGAAGGAAAGGAGAGGCAAAAGAGAAATAATGAGAGGAGGTAAAAAGAAAAGGTAAGTGTGTACCCACCCCAAGACAACAACACCCACCTGTGACCCCAGGAACAACCAAGTTCCACCAGTGGGGAAAAAGGTTATCCCAGCACCCAAGGAACCCACCTGGGATCATCTGTCTTATGAGAACCTCAGAATATCATGCAATGTCTTAAAATGGCCTTTTGACTGATACTTTGAAATCACACTTGGAATCCAAACCAGTCTGAGGTCATTTTCAAATGGCAACAAAGATTCAACAACTAATTAAATGACTGACTTGCTTTAGCTACAACCTTATGGCTCAGGTTAACAGAAAAAGAAACCGCTAACTTGAAAAACTACAGTCAGGCTGCGGAAGCCCATCGTGGAAGACAGCATTTCTAGCAGGAATGCGCATGACTGGGTGGCTTAAAACATTTTATGAAAATTATTTTGTAAATACTCACATCTGGACAAAGAATTCTACCTCTTGAAAAGCATTTTTAAGATCAAATTCTTTACCGAATTGTTTCAGTGAAGGGTCGCTTTCACAACTTGCAAAAATTAAAGAAAAAAAAACTCAACAAACAAAACTGCCCTATTTTTTTTCCACTCTGCTTTACGTATCCTTTCCCTTACTAAATCAATAGGGAATTTTATCATTTTGGCTGTAAGTCCATTCCTCCCAGGTGATAATTTCTTACAGCATCAATGACTGCTGGCTCTAAGATCGCCAACTCCATGTCTATGGTCCATCTGATGGGGTTTCCCGTCTCCCCACCAGAACCACCTGGGCAGAGGCAACGTGCTGGTCCCTTTCTGCAGGTACAAACACTAATATCAGCCAAATTCCACTCTTCATTATCTCGCAGCCCTGCTGACAAGGGCTTATCTGATATTTGCAACTGGTTACAGCCCCTCACCCTGTCACTGCACCTGTGAACTGTCAAAAGGATATAATGATAGAAAGGCCGCCTGTATGCCGCAGGGAAAGGGTTTTAATCATTTACAAGCTGGTCAATGGGGTTTAAAAGCACTCAGACATGCATTAAAATGTGTCTGAGACAAGAGCTTGAAGTCAATTTTCAATTGATTCTGTCTAGCAAATGCCGCTTAAGTAAGAAACTCAGAATCTTTTCTCTTTTTTTTTTTTTCTTTTTTCCTTCCTCCTCCAGAAGGCAAAAGCTTAATAAGGAGGATATCATTCTGGTTTACATCCCACAAAATACATAACTGCAACTTTTCAATAATCATTTTTACATGTGTACCAACCTTGAAGTAACTGAGAGGATTTCACTCCCTACAAAGAGCTGAGAACTCTGTAACAGAGTGGAGAAGCCAGAGCATAAAACCAAAGCATCGGTGTTTCACTTAAGTCTCTTTTACCTTGCAGACTTCATGCTCTTCTACTGAGGAAGAACAAGTCAGGAAGAATCAATTGCACTATTTTAATACAAAAGAAGAAAAATAAAATAAAATAAAAACTCTGTCTACAGCTTGAGAAGTCAAAGCCATATTGATTTTGCTGTTTTTCACAGGAGTGTAATATCAATTCTGTCTGCAATTATTTTGCATTACTAATCAGCTCATTACAACCCAGTAAGACAATGTTAGTTTATGGTACAATACACTTCTGGTTCATTTGCCAATACCAATAAAATTTCACAATGTATCAGGTAAAAATTTGTTGTTTATGGAACCTACAGAGGCTCATCTGCATATCTGCGTTATTGATAATGACAGAGCTACCAGAGATGGAAAGATCATGTTGTACATGAGGAAATACAACATTTGCGCCAGAGGAGAAGTGGTTTGGACCTAAATTAAGCATGTGTAAAGCAATAAGGAAGAGCCAGTTAAAGGTGCTTGAATTGAGCAATTCAACTTGTAGCCTGGCTTTAATAATAATAGTTTGTATCTTCATAGTGGGTCCACAACATGCAAAACTCAGTCATGGCTGCTGGAATTGTTATCTCTAATAGCAATCCCATAATTGTCAGCAATAAAAATATGGCCTATGATGCTGCAAGAGCTACATGATAGGACCATCAAGACCCACAAAATTTTCAGATAATTACAGGACAATACTGCAAGCAGCATCTTAAAATGGTTGGACATATTTAAAATTTCTTTATAAATATCTAATCCATAGGGTACAGTTGGCTTTTGAGGCTTCAGGCATACTTCAAATACACTGAGTAGAACAATGTCTGTACCGAGCTCAGTCACACCAAAGAAGATCCAGAAATATTGCTAATAACACCCAAAATGCCTCCAGACAGATATGATGCCAACCCCCCCCCAAACACAGGCACAAATCCGAAGGGTCCTGTGATTCTGCACTCAAATCCCTCCTCTTTTCCAGCTGCCTGCCTTCCCAGCCATTTCCCAATGTCTATTCTGCACAAGCAAAGTTCTTCTCTATATTCTAGAATAAGATGGAATTTAAGTTGACAGTAAAAAAGGTTGCAAAAGATAGACTCTGGCAAGTTTCAAATCCTTGATGAAAAGAACAAGGACACAGCAAGCTTTCAAGAAAAAGCCAACAAGTACCTATTTTTTTAAAAAAATGAAATAATCTCTTTTCCTAACTTGGTACTAAAAATACATCTGTATATAAATATGTCCATTCAGCTGGATTTTTCCAGAAGGGTTCGATGTTAAGCTCATTCCCAAGCAGATAAAGACTAATATTTATCATGGGAATTTGGGTACAGCCTCAGTAACTGGCATTTTTGTCAGTCCAAGCTGTGTACTGGGCTGTTTTGAACCAGATCAGCTGAATGTCAATAGTTCTCAACATTCTCGCAACAACTTTTATTCTAAAATTATATTACTTTTTTCATTCCTTCTTCCCACTCTTACTCCTATAATCTTTACAAATATGTACTTTATTTCAGAGTTTTGCTTGAGTGAGCTGTGTAGTGAGGAACATCTTCAGTTTTCCATCAAACTAAGTAGCTCGGGTACCAAAATACTTCACCCAAGTTCAAAGAAGCATCTTTAAAAAGAAGATACAAATCCCATCCTTTCAACCTCACTCATTGCTACAATGGTCCCCAGACAAAACAAGGATACACAAAATCCGAAGAATAATATTTATCACCAGGCGTTCCTTTGGAATTTCTGATCATGTACCCGCTGCTATTAAGATACACTATTATTGTGCCACCTAAGACTGTAACTTCATGTTTGACAAGATTGTCATATATTTTAATATTGTGAGATTATCTTTGAGATATCATCCTTATTAGGGATTAGGCAGTGTGTTTATTATACTTAAATGCTTCACCGCTACCAACCCTGAGTGTATTTTTATCAATATATACAAGCGATAAGAAATAGAGAGCACAGCAGAAATTCAATCGAGAGCCACCATTCCTATCCGTTTCAGAGTTCCGAATATTTTTATCCGTTGTGAGAGGTGATTTGCCCTGAAATGAAATGTTTATCTTGGAAAGTCTACCTCACAGCAGTAGCCCTTCTAAACGCTCCTTGAAAATACTTTCAGATATTATCTCCTTCCTATTCCTCCTTCTCCCTTCTTTCCTTCCCCTCTTAGATTCTAGGCAGAAATATTTGTTTTCTCCTTTTTCTGTGAGGGACTGCTGACAGGAAGGATTCCTCTTCTGTATATTCTACCATGCAAGAGGCACCCTGAGGTTTCTCTGCACAGCAGTACCAACAAACAAGCTAAAATACCACTGCTTAACCAAGGCAGGAAAGCAGGACTACAGGAACCATGATGTTTAAACTTGTTTATGTTCAGTATTCAGAGAGAGAGAGATTCAACAAACAGTCTAAGGAAGCCTCGTATAATATTATCTCATTAGCTTCCTTTTTAAGCAATAGACAGCGCTTTCATCTTTGCACAGAACTTAAACATTGAAAAAAATCCTACTGCAGAAAAAATGCCTTTCAAAGACTATTTGCATTGTTGTGAGGGATTGAAATATTACATTTACAGTGTAAATAGACCTATTCACTAAACACAGGGCTAGTAACACCCACACTTACCGACTATGCCAAAAAAAAAGAATTTTTTCCACGGAGATTTTCACAGTAAATGATACATTTTTAATTTTCACATTTTACTGACTATCTTGGGTCTGATTTCTCTCACTGTCTCCTTTGGACTTGGAGTAAATCTTGGAGTACACATCTATAATGAGGATCATCCTCACTCCTCTCGCCATTAACATAACTACACCAAGCCCCTGGTCTTTTACCTACCTTCAGTTTTCATGTAACACCATGACAATGAAATAATACAACAAAGAGACCACAGAAACTAGATTCTCTACAGATCTATGACAAGGCAATTTTAAATTGATGATAGTACATCACCCGGAAAGTCAAATCTGGTCAGGTGCAGCACAAACCAGACTTACCAGTGTAGCAACCACAGACAACTGGCACTCTACAGACTGGTCTACGATCACATTATGTGGTCAGAAATTGTTTTCCATAGTCAAAAATAAAGACTAGAGCCTAAAGGCAACAAGCCAGCTCCGCAGGCAGAGATGTTCACCTTTGCTATAAGCTTGCCTTGTAACAAAAAGGGTGGAAAAAAGAAAAAAAAAATATTTTGTGTTGAGATGTTTCCAGGAATTCAAATTGTCATGGGACAGGAGAGTCCTCGGAGGGCAGGAATAAAGGGATGCGTTTTCCCTGAGTGTCTCAGCCAGTCAGCAGCTCTCAAGGGAACAGGGAAAAGGGCTGGTTAGGTGACAAAGCTCATGAGGAGCTGTAAGAAGTCACCAAGGACAGAGCACACAGACACTGCAGAAACACTCCTGAGGAGCAGTGGCTGCCTGATTAAATGGCAGATGTGATACAAGGTGGAAGTACAATGATCAAGGTCAAATCCAGACAACCGTTACTGCTTCTCCTTAATACATTTTTGATAATTCAAGAAAACTGCTTCATATGGCTAAACACGGTTTCCCATTCCATATTCTGTTTTTATTTACAATTCATATGTTCATATATCTGTGCAGGCAGGGCTGCCCACTTCTTACCCAAATAAAGCAGAAAAATGGAAGGTCTAAAGCAATTAGTCAAGCTACAGTGCCTGTACTTAAATGAACCATCTGTTCAAAGGTATATAAGAGCAGAGCGTTTTGAAGCCATAAGGCAGCTCTCTCATTTCTGCTCTATCTGCCTGTGATGCGGCAGTACCCAGCCTTGGTTTGGAAGAGTTGTGTGTGTTGCTGCTTTGCAATTAAACACAGAAAGGGCACTGACGTCATCCTCAAGTCAAAGACGTAATTTGGACAGAGGTTTCCTTTCCATCTTGGTTTTGGCAAAGTGAGAATGTAGATGAACATGTAATGCAGTGTGGGGAAAAAAACACTCCCCAAAATTGTGCAAACTGTTGTGCAAAAACCAAGGGCAAGACAACAGACTTGACAGTATTCACTGTGGCACAATGAAATGCTTCTTGAATGAAGAAATTTGACCCTGTCTTACTGCTCAACAGCTTTGTTTCGGATGGAGAGGGGAAGCAAAGGGTAGGAGATTGCTTTTTTGTCTCCTCAAAACCAGATCTAAAGCATGACTACCTCCAGCATCCAATTCCACAAGTATTTTATTAGCACATCTATGACATTTATATATGCCAAGCCTGAACATGCTCATTATGACTGTTTATTAGACAAAAGGCTACTAGTAGAATGATTATTAATCTGTTGGCATTGACTGAAATTCTTGATGAAATGAAGCATGAGCTGTTGAAAAATAATTGAATGTAATCATAAAATCCATGAATCATCCCTAGAAAGCACATTTATTAAACCAGAAGTCATAACTAAGGTATTTTGTCTGTTTATCTCCTCTTTGGATTCTCTCCTGATGAATAAAAGAAAAAAGAAAAAAAAAGTCAGATGTTTCTACAGTAATTCTGAAAACACCCATCAGTGAAATATCCCATGCAATAGCAGAATATGAGTTTTGATATGTCATTTATTAACAAACTCAAAGGGCTTTTATAAAGAACAAAACTAAAACCTGGTATTTGCCATGATAGTTAAGGAAAAGCAAAACACTTGTCCTAAAAAACAAAACAAAAACAAAGGAAGTTAGTAAAACCACAGCAGCCTTCAAAAGAACTGACCAAAAGTTTTAATTCTACTATAACCGAAAAAATTCAAATTAACTCAGGACACACCCAGCTGTTCTTTCTCAGTACCATTTTCCCATGGAAGAAATGCACAACGCGATGCCACAATTTCAAAAGCATTGGTGAAATATCCATTTGTACACAGAAATTAGGGTGCTTTATTAATTTATCATCAACCAGTCACCGATTCAGCCTAAATGACTAAGGCTCCCAGTATTCAAAACTGCAGACTATATTATAATGAAACAGCTATTTAAGAATTGGGATTGGGTTCAAAGGTAACCTCATTTTCTGAAGATTACAATCAAGTAATCTTATATAAATCCTGCTTCTAGATGTACTGAGTAATGATTAGTGCAAGCGTTATATGAACTGAATTAACTCCCCCCTACATCCATACTCAGGTAAACATGAACTTTGTCCTGATAGAAGCTAAAATATTTGTATTACAGGCAAAACAGTAACCAGTTAATCCTTAATGTCAGATCAGGCAAAAATACATCTTTATACCTGTAACTTTATATTAAGTGAACTAAAAAGCTCAATGTTTTAACAGGATTTCAGTAACAATTTTTGTTTCTGTTTGCTATCTAAAATTAAAGTATTAAAAAACAAATAAAAATACCCAGTTTAAATGTTTCACTAATACCATGAAGATGTGAACAAACATGAAAGGTACTGATTTATCTCTAAAATCACAGAAATGTGTATCAGAATATTGGAAGTACAGCAATATTTCTGTTGCAGAGGAACATGTCTATCAGAAAATCTTACTTATATCCTTCTCCTCACGCCCCCGGAGAGCAGAGTTTAGCAAGTCAGAGGAACAATTCTCGCTTCAAACAGTGTGTAGCTGCAACGTGAAATTGCAAGTAGGACCAACAGGTAAGCAATGACCACAAACATCTTTATTTCTACACGGCATGTCCTCTGGATGAAGAAATCTCATCACTAGCACCCATGTTCACTACAGCTAGTCCTACGAATTCCTTAAGTGGTGTCCCCTCTTCATGGCCAGCCCAAAAAGGGAGGCTAAATTAGGCAGCACAACCTCTGAATCCCACATTTTAGCATCCACCAGGGCACTGACCTAGTTCTGTTGCAAATAAACCTCTGCAGAAGTCTTGATGTAAAAGTACAATCATTCTAATTGCTAGTTGACTAATTGGGAAGGAGGGAAAACACCTTGAATAAGAACTTCTCCAGTGCCTGACTTCACAGCCACCACCACCTGCTTTGCTCCAGGCCATCAGCGGTGCTCTAATGGTCTTCATCAAGGATGGGCCGAAGAGCATGACCAGGAGGAAGACAAACTAGTGGCCCTGTCAGACTTTCTGCCCCCGTTTTCTTCCTAGCACCATTTTCCTCTGTCAGAAGTACCTATTAAAAAGGTCCCGAGCTCACATGATACAAAGGAAGCCAATAAAAGAGCATGGAGTGGGGTTTGTTACATTAATTAAAAAAACCCACTACAATGAATTAAATTAAACTACAGCTGAACTCCATCTGCAGAGGTAAAACAAAACACAAGCTTTAAAGTATAGCTAAATCAACTACAAAAAGATTGGGATTTTTTTACATCATATTTATGTTGCTCAGCTGCACACCCGATCCCACACCCTCTCTATTCTGATGTATGTATAAACCTTTAAATAGATCACACATATTATCATCATGATATTATTTTAATAAGTCACTCAAAAAATGCCTAAAGTAATACCTAAAAAGTGACACCCATGGAACATAACTCAATTGTTCATTTTTGTTGACGCGCATTTTCAATCCCTACAACTTTCTCAGCAAAGAGTGATTATACTGAGCCCAAAGATCTGATTTAAGGCAGACTGGAGGGGAAATAACTGCTTTTCTGCCATTACTAAAAAAGCTACCACAGCAGCAGAAATGGGACGGCAGTGGCTGGAATTCTGCTACCATTGTGTTGTTTAGTCATTTCTCAGCAGAATGATGTGACAGAGCGACTGCTGCCACCACTGATGGAGCATCTCCAGCAAGAAGATAGCAGGAGATGAGCACAGGCACAACGTGCGTATTACAGATAAAGCCAATACAAATGCAAGCTCTAATATTAACCTCTTGTAGAATTTGATCAAATAGACTTTGATTCTATGCATTATTTATCCACATTTCAACAAAAATGGCCTCATTCAAATTAACTGAAGCTTTCCTACAGAATATTTGTGAGGAATCAGTATTACGCAGCTCCTGGTTTATGCTATAATCCAGCTTTCTATCATCACAGGTACCCAATAATTGTAAGTTGAGTTATTTAAAGTAAATAAATAGCAAATAAAGGCTTCATTTACTTACTGAAATCATCAAATAAATGTGGGGATTTTCTGCACAAGTCTGAGTAACAAATGTACAGCTTTTTTGGTTCTTTCCTGGTGATTATTTCTGAACCAGCGCATTTCGAAAAATAAAATGAGACAGTTCAGAAATTAAAAATTTAACTTGTGGAAGACGCTGCTATAACTAGAAGCCGTGAGGATTTAATGAAAGTCCTCAAAGTTCTTTTAGCATGACAACAGTAATCATTCCTTCTCTTCCTCAGCAGTGGTCCCCCCTTCCCTTCCACACTGGGTGCATTAAACAAAGCAGCCCCGTCTCGTACGGAGGCATGAAAAAATCCCAACAGGCAACCTCAGCACAGCCTTAATGCTCCCTGGGAAGCTCCATTGCTCGAACCCTCTCACGTTCCCTTTCTGCTCCATCACAGGCAAAGAGTCATGGCTTTTTCCCCACGCTTGGAGTTTATTCAAGCCAGACAAATGATGAAGCTGCAGAGTGATTTATTCCAATTTCTGATCAACTGATGTGCCTCCAGACAAAAGCCTCACAGTGTAGTGATAGGACAAGGGGCAATGATTTTAAATTGGAAGAGGGGAGATTTAGATTAGATATTAGGAAGAAGTTCTTTACTATGAGGGTGGTGAAGCACTGGAACAGATTGCCCAGAGAAGCTGTGGCTGCCCCATCCCTGGAGGGGTTCAAGGCCAGGCTGGATGGGGCTTGGAGCAACCTGGTCATAGGTTAGAACTCGATGATCTTTAAGGTCCCTTCCAACTCTAAGCATCCTAAAATAAAAGGCCCTATTTTGAACTTGTTCTCTTTACAAATGCATTGCAAGAAGGTAACTCTCTCACACGTTTTCCAGATGTAGCAGCACTGCTCCTAGCAAAGCTCTGAAAGCTGCAGAATTCAGCTTGCTGCTTACTCACCAATTTTTATGGCAGAGTCTCATTGGCAAGTGGCCCAGTCACAGATTGCTACCATAATTAATACTTCCATACTCAAAACAATGTTGACTATTTAATTATTAAAGTACTTCTTTCTAGCTGGACATTTTTGACTGGTGGGCCTGACAGAACTGAGAGAACTCCTTTGCACACAGGTTTGCTCCAAAAATGGTTGTTCACTGCCAAATAACTTCAGTTTGAAGGTTTTAAACTGGCTGTATCCTTAAATACAAATTCACAGTTGCTTTGCCAATAAGAAGCTGATATGAAGCCCTGAACTAGTTATCAGACAATGAGAAAGCTGAAGTCCTGCATCTAGTTCCCAATTGCAGTCATATTTTTTCTCATTGCATTTTTCATTCCCCAGTTAAGTGAAGCAAACAACGCTGAGAGTATTCATGAATGTTTAGAAAACTATTGCTGGTCTCAGAAATAAGTATTTGTTTTTGCCTGACAGCCCCGTGTGTTTTGGTGATAGCAGGAGAAAAGAGAATTAAATGCAGGAGCAAACTATTAATAGCCAAAAGATTTTGCTTTCAGTGCTTTGTGTACCTGCCAGGTAATTTTCAATCTGGAAAGGGAAAATTTTTTTAAGAGTCTAAAAATTCCTTCGACTGACTTATCTCCTGCAACCTGTTGAACCGCCAAAAGGTCCTGTATTAAATTAGCTCAGCCCATCAAGGCAGCAGTCACTGGGGAACAGGTTCAGCAAATGAAGCTGCTCCGATGCAAGTAATTCAACCAACTGGCTGCTTCTTTACCAAGAAAATACCTCATTTTAGCAAATTGCACTATTACCACAGTGTCTTACTTATCCTAATACTAATCTAGAAGAGACTTCTCATTTCAGGCCGCTTTGGATTGAGAAATACCAGTCACCAACTCAGCTTCTGAGTTGTTCTGGGCGCTTTTTCAGTGACAGCAAAGCAATGTCCAAAGATCACAGAGTTTCAAGTAACCCTTACTCAGCTCTGCTGCAGCAACAACTAGACTATGAAATAAAAGCTCTAGACACTCTTATTAGCAAATATTTTATACTCACTATGCTTGCAAAGGACTTAAACTTCCCTCCAACTGTCAGCTTGTGCTTTTTGTGTCACTGCGCATTCTGCTGCCGAAGACTATATAGAGTTGGGCAGCATCAGACATGCAACATCAATTCTAAATAAACAGGAGGTCACCAAGCTCACATTCTCCAAGCCATTACAGAAATTGCAGGCTTCATCCAATCTCAAATCCCAGTGCTCACTTAAAAGCCCTAACCATATAATTAAATGTAGGTCGGCTTAAAAGTGGACAATTCTTTTCAGGCTTTACACAACGCTCTTTGGCAAAGCCTTCAGCAATTCCGTTCTTTTATCTTGGAGGGCTGACAGATCGTTGTCAAAACCAGGGTCTTCCCGGTAAAAAGTTTTAACACAGAGAAAAAGGTACAACAGAGTAGGAGGAGATGCTTAAAAGAGAATAAATCTCTGGCTTGCATTCTTCAAAGCTGGAATTCTTCCCTTGTCTGAGACATAGCGAGGACAAGTTGAACCCAGGGTAACTCTTGTGTAGTCTAATGGCCTTACACCGAGGAGCATTTTGACCCAATCCATTTGAGACATGCCTGGAAAAATAACCTTCTGTTTTCCTCACAGTCCTGCAGCATAGAGGGAAATCTTTCTTGTCACTCCCTCTAGGTCTCACGTCTTCAGTTTTGTCTAGAAATTCTCCCCTGGCTTCCTTCACCCCTACGAGCCATTCTTCACAAGAGCAGCCCAAGTTAGATTGTCCCTTGCTCCGGTGGATTGTACTCAGAGACACACTGCTACAAGTGCTAGAAGAACCTGTCCCTGGTTTTTGGAATCCCACTATGGTTTCTTTTCTAATCAGAGCAGAAACTATCACAATAAATCAATTGCTTGACTGGAGGCAGGTATGCTTGGACAGGTTTTCTCCTTTTATTGTGTGTTTTTCAAGCTAAGTAACACAAAGTGTACTCAAATTGCATTTTGAAGAAAAACTCGTGGTGGGAGATGAAGGGGTACCGGAGACTGGGAAAGCAAAGGAGAACAATAAATCCCTAATGTATAAGTAGAAGAAACCTACTCAGGAAAGGACATTTTCTCGTGTAGCTTTACAAAGTGTAAACCAGGCTGGTTTTCAGCTCTGACTATGTTCTTTTATAACTTAGATCTATTTTAATCTCAATGGAACCTGGCTCACTGAGGCTTTTGTTCACTTAACTCAAGTAAAACCTACTCCATGGAATAAATGGAATCATATTCATTTGACGTATTTCTACATATGAATTTAAGTATGTTTAATACATTTAGTCATTATACTATTCCTGAAATTGTTTCAGCATGAAAAGAATATGCTCATCTAAATTCCCTTTCACAGTAACCCATACTTTTTTTCTTTGAAAGACAAGGACAAAACGTAATGTGTTCTTAGTGTTAAGTATTCACAGAAATTCATCATCAATCTATTCTAGAAGACATCTAAGCATCTTAATCTTTTGTTGTAAAATAAATTCATGATTTAATTACTGAAGATTAAAGACCGCCTAACCTTGCTGTAATTTTTTTCAGTCGGCGCAAAACCAGTGAGACACTGTGATATTAAATTAGAGAATCCAAATCATGGCAATAACTAAGAAACATCATTCAAACCAAAACAACAAAAACCGTTTAAATTGACCCCTAAAGCCCTCACATTGAGACAAATTTTCTACTTCAGAAGTTCTATCCCTTTGCAGTACAAAAAAGCATCTTCTCCCCAGCTTAGCTTTCAGCTAATTAATATGCCAAGAAAAAAATCTCCCCAAAACAACACCCCCAAACCACTAAAGTCCTTTGTACCAGGCAATTTTGATTTCCACAAGGAAATCCCATGCAATGGTATTGTTCAAGAGATTTGGAGCCGACAAATTATATAAGATAAATGAACTATAACAAAAAAAAAAAAGTTAAGGACTCGTTTCTCCCCCTCCCTTTGCTCCCTCACTTGGGTATCCGCAGGCCATGGCTCTCCTTCCCCACCACTAACAATACTGCTGTAAGAATTCCTGCTCTGGATCTACTCTTATTGAAGTAATTAAACCACATTATTCCTGCATTACTCTATAAACTGATTCTAAATCCTATTTTCTGTATATATTGGCATGATGCAAACCTCTGACATCATTACTAGAATGATTTAACTCAGATTCAAAAAACTGCAGCTTAATTACTTGAATCTTGATATAAATGTCTCTTATTCATACAAATGTGTAAAACCAAAGGAAAAAAAAAATTGTGTTTTCCACATTTCTGTTCAGATCTTTCCAGGAAGACTCATGTAGAGGCTTGCACAGGTATACAAGCACTATTTATTGCATTTTCATAGCAGCCTGATAACCTAGATCCAGCCCTATATATACACATATATATCTATATATTGGTGCAGCAGATGCTCCTTTCCACATTATTTCTAGGCATCAACCCATCATCACACAAATACACACAAAAATCCAGCATCACAGCACATGACTGTTGGTAAACAGGTAGTTCACAAAACCAAGTATGAATACTGAGAGGGGTGACATCTTTATTTTCCCACTGTAGAAAGTTTTGACAGCTTTTATTATTTTAAATGAGATTCCACCTCTCCTTTACTTGATTCCCAACTGCAGAGAAGGTGCTTTCTTCTTAGACATCTCAAATCGTACACAATTCAAGTCATAATTCTGAGCAGCCCTTTGTGATTAAAAAAAAAAAAGTGTATGAATATTGACAAGACAGACATCTTGTGTGCTGAGCTCCAATTCTCCCACTTGAACAGAATCCCACTCGGATGAGCGGATGAGCCCAGGTCTGCCAAACCAGAGCTGGAACCGAAACAATCCAACTCAGTCCAAAAGGAAATACACAATCATTTATGCTATTAAAGAACAAATATTTAAACAGTTAGAGTAATATAGGTCAAAAGGACGACTGTTGAGCCAATGCATTCTGTTTACTCCTCCATCACAAATTATAAATATAACTTTATGAGTAGGTAATATATACCTGTGCCCAAGTCTTCATCAAAACAAGCTACGGACTCCTTTATTAAAGCAATTAAATGAATTAAAACCCATCACCCATTTCTTCCAAGTTATTATTGCCACTGGAAACATAAATGATGAAAAACTTTCCAATGCTGTTTGTAAACACTTAACTTGAATTTGGAAGTTAGGCACTAATCCATGGAAAGAAATCAACGTGGAACAAGAAATACTTGTGACACATCCAAACATCCTGCAAGAAGCATATGTCTTCTCAACTCATGGAGCACAACTCACAAACTTAGAATAAAAAGCCTTCATGAATGATGAATATGAGTAACAATTCAAAATATTTGTTCTATTACTACTCACACGCTTGCGGTTCTACACTTAAAAAGCTGTAGGTACCCACAGTAAAGCTCTGAACACGGGGTATTTGTGAATCTGAAGTTAGCTGAAAGCTGAGGAACTGGCACGCCAGAGGCAATGGCTGATACAAATCTTACTTCTGGTCCCCAAAGAATTGATAGTGAGGAATAGTACATTACTAAGAATTGCTAATTTGGGGATTTCTTTCATGCTTTTCTCGGACCTTCACTATTCCTCATCAAATATCTTTGGATAAAGACATTCTTTGTGTCAGAATTCAAAAATCTTGGTTTTGGCAGAGAGCTGAAATGATCACAAGGGCAGTAAATTAAATTTAAAAATTCTGGTGTTAAAGATTTCTAAATCCAGAAGGGAAAACTTGCACATTCAGTACTGAGATGTACATCTCTTCTTGCCTCCCTCTCCTTTATTTTTATTTTATGATAGAACAGACTCTACTCCAGACTCTCATGCCTTTCCTGTTTACAGAGCAGTGTTTGCCTCCTCAGTCTAACCCCGTTGGCATTCTCCCTGGGACACACTGCATCTGACACCAGGATAGAAACTTCATTAGTTGTGGAAACAAAAAGTCAGATGCATTTTTGTATTCTAGCAGCCAAGAAAGCTTCAAGGAAATCTGTGAGCCAGAGTAACAAAGGTAAATGAAAATTAGAAAGAGGATTTAGTAACAAATATTTATTTTTTTCAGAACTCTTGAGAGCCTGTTCAAAGACAAAGCAGCTTTTTAATTTAAATTACTAAATCTTGTATGTGATGACCCTGTTCCCGAATCTGCCCGTTATGGTTGGGTACAGTTATGTTTTCCTGGGACTGTTGCTTTTACTCTCTTGAAATCTTCTTAAAACGACTGAGACCTTGACAATATTAGGGAACTGGCTTAGCATTAAGCATTAACAGTAGAAAAATTAAATTAAGATTAGGTAAATATAAACAAATCAAATTTTGTTCCAGCATTAGCAACTGTATCTGCCTTCCAGTTTGCATTTTTAAGTAGTCTGGACCATTTGCAAGGCTTGGGATTGGTGAGTCAAAGGGGAAAGATCTTATTTTACATAAATCCTAACTTCCATAATTCAATTGCACTTAATTTTCTAGGAGTGACCCATTCCTCTTCCTGAAAACCATCACAGACTCTCAGCAGAGACAGGACAGATCCAGCACGTGGGGAGCAAGAGCACAAATTGCCCCTCATGGAAGCCTCTTGGGACAGACAAAGAGAAAACTACAGAGATTTAGTGAACCAGAATAACTGGACTAGAAAAAAATGATTCACTCTTAAAGGGCACAAAGGTGGGAGGTTGATTTACTTATGAGCGTTACTTTAATCTATTTCAATAGTTCTTTGAAAACTTTCTGTCGTCTACTGCCATTTCTCTTGCTTAAAGCCCAAGATATTTCAAAAGTTTCTTTTTCTCAACATCAAGGAAAAAAATTCTACAATTCTGCCTTAATGTTCTGGTAAATTTGGGTTTCAGTCATCACAGGGTAGAATTTAATTTATTCCCAGGTGTTTTTATAAATACCAAGCTAAAATGAGCACAGGATGCACTTAAAGAAGAGTTCAATAAAATGGACTTCATACTCAGTTCTGCAGGAGTCTATTGATCAGCACCAATAAGGGCCCATTAACAGAATCCCCAATTAATTCTTATATCCAGCAAATCAAGTGTTCTTGCCACCGCAAGTGAAGAATTCCCCTGTACCTCCGTCTGAAGAGCAAAGCACAGAGTCTAGCTACAAATTATACCATACGGCGTTTGAAGGAGGAAGAAAAGGAAAATACCTGATCTCCAACCGAGAGGAATTTCCATTTTTATTAAAAAATGATTCACCAAATAGCCTGTTACTACAATTAATACACCCCAGTATGGTGAATAATAAAGCTACTGTTATAGAGCAGAGAATGAAAATAAAACTCTTGAAATAACCAGCTATATATAATAAAAACAAAATTATCAGAAATTAAGATAATTTTTTTCCAAACTATAAAAAGAAAAAAGTTGAAAAGTGAAACTAAGGACTCTATTCCAGCAGCCTGCAGTGTTACTGAGGTTTCTGCTTCAATAATGCCTGGGACAGGACTACAGATTCACCCCTCCGAGAGCTTTCAGAAGCCCCCCAGGTAATCCTGCACAGCACACTGCAGATATCTATCACCACGGCCAAACAGAACTCTGCTCTGCATTTACGAAATGTCAATCAGCACTACAAATCATAACTTCAATAAGTACTGCTATCCAGCACACCCTCCCCAACACAAAACACAACCCAGAAATTCAAAATAAAGGATCAAAATAAAAAAATTAATACTACCGAATAGTATTGCACACTCCAAAACCTTAATTTTCAACACTGTGCAATCACCTTTATGTTACTCAGGACAGGGATAATGATTGGAGAGTAAGGAAAACTACCACTGTTTCATTTCTGATTTTAAAGAATAAGTTTAATTGAATATTCAGGATAAGATAAACACTAAAAATGGACCAACCTTCAGTATTTGATGTTAAGTACTGAGTTTGTCACTTAATTTTACTTATCATCCTTGTTTCCTGGCCTAATACAAGCATGACTGACATTTTTCCATTTCCATAACATCAAGTCCATAACGCTTACAATATCTTACGAAATCCAACACTCAACATTTTTAACTTTGAAGTTATCAGCACAAAGGAAAAAAAAAAAAAGGGCCTGTGTCACGGGTAACCTTGTCTGTCTTACAAGGGCAAACCATCCAGCGTTCTTCCTTTTTACCACCTATTTGTTCAATTAAAAATTGTAGGCACTGACCACCAGATTTCCAAAATCACTTATCTCTACCAATTGGCTCAAGCGTGGGAACCAATCTTGAAATTTGCATCTTGCAAGCAAACCTGTTACCAGCTGCAGCCACCCCGACGTCTTTTGTGTTCAGGTGATAAGCTGAAAGCCCACTTTACCAACCAGTCCCAAAAATCAGAGACCACACAGACCCTTCCTCCTGTCATCAAGGCCAGGGTTTGCTCCATGAACTGCTCTCAGGAAATTGTTCAACTTCAGTTTTCTGGTTTATATTTCAAACTGCTTGGTTGAACACACTGAGATATGGCACGTTAAACACACAAGACTGACCAGCATCACTCATTTTTTCACAGCATAATAAATAAGGTTCATTTGGAAGCTAATAAACATCTTCACCTGTTCTTTCCTGGAAAAAGAGCATGAGTGCCATCCCTGCTGAAGGCTTTGACACCTCATCAATCTGCTCCAAGTGGTTCACGGTGTGTTTTCCCCCACCTTATCTCAAGCAGCCTGATGTAAGCATCTTGTTGGAGGATGCAGATGGCCAGGACAATTGGAGGCCAAAACCAGAAATTAAATAGAAAATTAAATGAATGTGATCATTTTCCTCCCAAAGAATTCTCACTTGACCTTCACACAGAGGGAAAAGCTCATGGAGGGCCACCATAGCAGTGTTTCACACCCAGCAGCTTAGTCTGTGAGACAGCCGTGAGCCTGCAGACTGGAAATCTGGTCTCTTGCTGCAAATAGGAGCTGGTCCTGGCTGGGGCTGAGCACACTCAGCTCCTGGAGACCAAACTCCAAATACATGAAGCCAATCTTTTTCTGTTTTTAAATACACAGTGGTCCTTAAGGCCTGTTTTCTTGTTAACCCACTTGCACTTGTGTGCACTATCATTCAATATCAGGTAAGCTGTGTGACCACCTGAGACCAGAAAACTGCTCCTAAATCCCTTTCAAAAACTTTTTAAAAGGGATAAAGAAAACATTTAGAAGCTAAAAACCTAGTAAGTCTCTTCCTCTGAGTTTCCAGTCACCTGTGAATGTCCTCCACCTCTGCATCTCAAAATGTGCCATCTGTTTCAGAGTGGAAAATTCTGTCTAGGAAGGAAGTTTCATGCAGCTTAAAACGTGACTGATATGATTCCTTTTTCTCCTCATTCCCCTTCCACTGAGTGTAGTTGGGTGGGTGTCCTCAAGGTACAAATGTATCAGGAAACATCATTAGCTAATGCTGTTCACACGAGTTGAGTACAACTGCTTCCACAGCAAAGTTTTATTCATGTCGACCAAACATCCCTACAAACAGCATTTTCTCAGAGCTGAGCTCTGAATACCCAAATGCTGCATTATAAGCTTTTTATTGCACAGTGATTCTTAGTGACACCGAGGACAAACTGCCACCAAGGTGAAAGAACATCATGGGACACAGTGCATTTCAGCAAACCAAATATCGCATTTTGGGGAAAGGCTGAGGGACCTGGGTTTTTTTCAGTCTGGAGATGAGAAGACATCTGATTAACACCTATAAACACTTAAAGGTTGTGTGTCAGGGGGATGGGGACAGTCTTTTTTCAGTGGTGCCCAGTGACAGGACAAGAGGGAACAGGCACAAACTTGAAGATAAGAAGTTCCATCTAAACATGAGGAGGAACTTCTTTCCTATGAGGGTGGCAGAGCCCTGGAACAGGCTGCCCAGAGAGGTGGGAGAGTCTCCATCTCTGGAGACATTCAAAGTCCAACTGGACACATTCCTGTGGGACCTGCTCTAGGAGAACCTGCTTTGGCAGGGGGTTGGACCAGATGATCTCCAGAGGTCCCTTCCAACCCCAGATAATCCTGTGACTCTGTGAAAAATGGTAGGAAAAGATGCAGCCTCAAACATCACCCTAGAAATAAAATACTCTTCAGCTTTCACTGTTGTTTACCTAATGCTGCCAGGAGAATTTCAGCAAACTCAAAAGGGAAGTCAAAATCTATTACTAAGTAATTATTATGACTAAAATAAGTAAATAGAAAGACATTATGTCTGTTTCAATGGTCCAGGTGTTCTGTAATCTTTTCTAAAGTCAGAGTACTAAAATTTATGGTAGCTAATGACTTAACACAGCTTTAATACTTGTAGCTGATTGAAAAAGACTATTGAAATACATAAAAAAAGCATTCTCTGCTGAGGTGCAGACTCCTGGCATGTTTGGATCAGCAGGACTGGCCTTTGTCTGGGACAGGTTTTCAGTACTTAATCAAAAACCTGTTAAAATTCCTGAACACATAGTAAATCCTCACCATGCCAAAACAAAGGCCATCTGTAAAGTGGCCTTCCCTGAGCTCTCCTGCTTTTATACAACAGGTTCCTTTTACGGCTTGGTTCTATTTGATGACTCTGTTTCCCACAATTTTGCCTTTAAGTGTCCTGGTTTGACTACATGGTCATAATTTCACAACATCCATATACGTTATGAAGGTCTTTTGTTTCCCTTTTTTTCAATAAAGTCTTTGCCCAGAATCAGGATCCTCTACAAGCCACGCAGGAATGCACATCTATTCCGCTTTATTGCTTCCAGCTTGGCCAGGGTGAGATTTTATAAGGACCTTAAAGAGGAAAGAAGGTGACAAGCTGCCAATGAAAGCCAAAGGAGATAGTTCTTTAAGGAATTCCTAAAAAAANAAGATGGGAAGACATTAAACTGAAGACGTTAAAGCTTAGTGAAAAGTAAAACAAATTGGATACAAAAAACCCCGAAGAAAATCTGAACCAACCCTCCCTTCCCACAGCAAAACAGCTGCCTGTCCTCACCCAGGTTACATTCCAGTGCCGTTTTCCAGCAGGAACGGCAAGGCAGAAGTCAAACCCATATTAACATCTAAGTTAAGCTTGCAGCTTTGGGCTTTGGAGCCTCAAAGGCTGAAAGCGTTAGAGAAGGTGGCATGTACCAGCTCTCACTGAGTCAGTCACGAGCAGCTTCTCTCAAACAGGTGCTGGAACACGGCATTTCTCAGATAACAGTCTGCAGTCACAGACAAGTGGAAAAAATGAGTGAAATCTGGAAGATTTCATCACTGCTGAGCCCCAAAAAGCTTTAGTGGCCCAGCAGCTGTGGAGGCCATTTATCTTATTGCGATGAGTCTCAGAGGAGTGCATTTAATTTAAGTCCCTGAAGTTACCACCATTAGAAGATACATTTCCTTGATGATTAAAAATTAAATACACAAGTATTTCAAAGCTTTTGAAATAACTTAGAACTAATGAAGAACTAATTGCTTCACTCCATGTCTTCATATAATGATGTATAAAAAAATTGGTGTCAACTGTCTTATGTCAACTTTTCTATCAGTTAATTACATGTTTTCCATCAGTCATCCATAGTCACAACGTGAGAATATTATTATAATTAGTTTTCTGTTTTGGAGAAAAAGGACAACTGAAAGAAAGTTTTAGAACTTGGTTGAGGTTTTATGGTTACTAAACTGACATAATCATTACCTATCTTTGAAGCCAACTCCATGGCAAGGTGCTACCAGGGCACTGGTAGTTACATTGCTGAGGTTTGGTTCTCCAGTGGAAAACTCTGGGGTTTAGCAGATATAAGGCCACTAATTTTAACTAGTCTGTTGTTATATTTTTAAATATCGTGAGCAACATCTAATTACTTATCAGATTGATAAACGCTGAAATTTCTTGTGAAAAGAAGTCTAAGGTGACATTAGCGGGCAACCACTATCTGTGTTTTCATAGGAATAAAGCACAAGCAGGACTGGAGAGGAGGTACCTCACCACATCTTTTACATTCCTTACTGATGGGGGAAAAGTCTGCGTGTAGCAAACAGAAAATCAGTACATGGAAACAGCACAAATGCCATTGGAGACCCAGTTAGTGACCAAACCCACGTCAACAGCTGTATTGAATTATTTGAGTTTCTTGCACAAATAATTAGCTGTTTTAAAAGACTTTTTAAAAACAAGCCTAAAGACATTGTAACAGCTCACCATCAGAAGCTTCCCAAATGCAAATGAGCAATTAAAAGAAAAGACTAGTTTCCTCCAACCAGACCTGCTGCTCCCTGGCTCCAAACTGAAGGCCTTGCTTCGGCAAGTCCAGGAACTCAAATCGAGCTGGTCCTGGAGAGAAACGGAACCCCAGGAGCTGGTCCAGAGACAGGCCAAGGATATCTCAGGCTGTATCTCAAACATTGAGGCGTTCCTTCACCCCCTTCCAGAGAACAAAAGCCTTAAAGAAAACCAGAACACAACGCACACGGAACAACAGAAAAACAACCAAAACAAATGTACCTGCATATTTCAAAATCTGGGTTTTTATCTGTGGAGCCAAAAGTGTTTTTCTTGGAAATGTCTTATTCTAAAATTTTAGTTTGTTTCTGCAAAAAGACAGTCAGAAACAAAACCGAAATCAGTGAATCTAACTCAGGTCATCTGAAATAATCAGGAAAACTCCAGACAAAGGCTTGTCCCAAGTCTGAGAGTCCTATGATTTAACGCCAAAGGACCAGTGCCCTGTGATACTCCAAAACCCACCACCAGGTAGATTCAAATGTTAAGAACTGTTAGAAGTCCCAGGAGCTTATGACGAATTTCATTTGATTATTAACCAAGAAAACAGCAAGAACTGGATCCAGCTGTTCTTCAGGTTCCCTGGTCAGGGAGCAGCACCACCACTAGCAGGAACCAGGCAGGAACCTCTGCATTTTCATGAGTGACAGTCAGAAAATTCTCTGAAGGACCCATGCAGCTGCTCACAGAAATGCACAAGGGAAGGGTGGGATTTTGATATTAAGTGGAACAAGACTCCGGATATCAAAAAGCATTCCTGACACCGTTGATTTGCATTAATTATTTTCTTTTTTAAACAAAACACCTAGGTTTATTTCCAGTTCTCTAAAAGAGAGTACTGAAGTTCAACTAAGAGCATGATTCCACAGAGCAAAGGCATTTCAATGGCAAAGCCAACTCCAGAGTTTTTCAGGTCTCTAGCGCAAACATTCCTGCCTTGGCTGTACTGAAATATGACTCGCACACCTCTTAAATTTCAGTTTGTACACGTCTGAACTAGGTCGATGAAATTGCCTTTCAAAAAAAGAGAAAGAAAACCTCAGCTCTCTCATAAAAATATCCTCCCTCAGCCCCAAACACCGCCCTGCAGTACCTGCAAGATGAAAAGGAAAGAGAAACCGGGACCCTGGAGCCCTCAGCATCTCAATATAGGCAGGATTTAGAAAACAAATAGAAAAGTCACGTTCCTGATCCTACACGCTCGGCTGCAAACAGAAGGGCCAGACCATCCACGGTGAAGCAAAGCCCTAACCTGCTCCCCAGGGACACGCAACGTGTGACGACTGTGATCCCAGCCACAGGCAAGGCTGGCTCCTTCACCCTGAGATGCGTTACTCCAGAGCTACACCCATCCTCTGCCAGAGGCAGCAGGATGTCAGTCAAGCACAGCCCTGCTTTGGAGAGAGACAGATCTAACTGAAACCCTTCCTCTAACCTTCCCTGAGATGATGGTGACAGACCCTCACCTGAAGGAGTCACCTCTTCTTGCCTCTTGGGAGCTTTTACAGATTGCTCCTCAAAATTCTCAAGAGTGGATCCTTTTCAACTACCATTAAAAACAAACTTGAGATATGATGGGCATGAAAAGGAATAATAAATTAGATGACATGCAAGTGCCAAAAGTGATATGCTGTGTCCTGCTACATACGTGCTTCTCTTGCATATCTGGCCCTGAACGGCAGCCTGTTCTAGATGGGACACACTCGGTAAGGCCAGCCCACCCTGCTCTACAGAATACCTGAATGTGCTGAAGTCAACTTTCACAGGAAAAGGGAAAAAAAAAAAATAAAGGAAAAAAAAAAATTATGGGAGGTAGGGAGGTGGCAGGGCACCAGGGTATGTAGGTGACTGAATACACAACAAGCTCAGACACTAAGTCCGCTCTTGGTGGTCACTGCCTACCATTTTTGTTGAAATAAGAGTTTTCAAGTCAGAAACCCAACCAGAAATAAATAAATAAACAAAAGCTGTTTTCAGTGCTCCTCTCATCCCTTCCTCATGTATTCATTATGCTTCCCTTAAAAAGGGGGTTTAAAAAACATGAAGCGGCTTTAAACACTAAACTCTGTCTCTGTTAAGGCCTACAAATTATTCATTTTGCCTTCAAATATGATGTACATTCGCTGTGAGGGTGCAGTATATAAATCACTAAGAAATACTCTCTTACTTTGCAACTTTGAAATGAAGTCATTTGAATTGCTTTCAGAAAAAATATACCATTTTTTGTTTGTAGGGTCCCAGAGGAAATGCCAGTTTAAAATTTGCATGTAAAATAACATTTCTCAGTTAAGAAGCTGAAGTGATTTTCTCTTCTATTTTGTTTATGTCATCCTTCTCACCAGTACACTATTAGCAACCCTAGCAAGAAGTATCCCACATCAGCTCATCCCATGGCCCAGCAGGACACGATGGTGCCAGATCTGCACTGTGGACTCCGAAGAAAAACCTCCGGAGCATTCTTCCTACAGCCAGAAAGGAGAATTTTGGGGCAGCTCAGTTCTTTCAGAAGTAAATTTAGAAAAATCCTTCGAAGTACAATCTGACAGCTGCATAAAACCACTTCTGGAGAACAACAAAGAACCACGCTTTAGATGTCTCAAAGAGGCAGAGCGACAGCCCCGGCCGCAATTTGTACTTGTCACAGCAGCAGCAGGGCAGGTGGTAATTCCCTGAGGGGGCACAAGCACTGCCCTCCTTTGGGGGGTTCTACTGAGAACAGGACAATCTAGGAGGAATTTCAGATAAAAGAAACTGATGACAATTCTATTGAAGTATCTAAATACTGGGAAACTCTTGGATATAAACTCTGGTGACTGATGTTGCACCACCATAGATGTCAAAATTCTCACCAACTTCATTGAGGAACCCAAACTCAGGTGCCTCTCTCTTTTCTTTGTTAGCATGTAAACCATCCAAGTCTTGCCAGCCAGAGCTGCCAAACAAGTGTGCTGAACCAGGACTGGCTCTACAAAGAGTCCTGCAAACTGTAGATATATTAATCAAAGCGGTTTTCATAAACTCCGAATACAAAATCCAAGTGGGGATAGTAGGTAAATGAACGTACATTCAGGAACTCAAAATTTATTACTGTCTATGATTGAAGTTAAGAAACCAACGTAACAAGAGGGATGTAATAAATTAAGCAGGAAACAAATCCACCAACATAATCCATTTCACAGGTGTTATAGATGTTGAAAAAAAGGGAGAAAATACATCAGTCATTTAAAGTCATGTAGAAGAGTAATGAGATGGAGTTGTGTAAAAGTAGATCTAAGACAGATCATTCAATTACCCCGCTGAAAAATCAGTCGCCAATACAAGAGTTGTCCCAACTTGCTTTGTCTTTAATTAGTAAGTCCTTCTGAGTAAACAGCACCAAGCAGGTACTGTAATTTCATATATACTTCCTCTGAGAAGAGTTTCAAAGATCTGTTTGTTGTTAAAAAATAGTTTGGTGACAAAAGATCAAAACATATAACAAAATCTGGATTACAGGGGTTTTTCCGTTGTGATTAGGTAAAACAGAAATACACACCACCTCAAAGCATGCACCCAGCCTCCTCCCGGCCCCCCAAAAAAGCAGCAAACAACCTAAAAACCACACCTGCAATGTTTTTGTGTTCATTTACACACCTGACTGCATCTGCTATCATGATTCCTTTTTTTTTTTTCCCCTCCAAAGTAACATCTGTTCCCTGATGTTCGGAATTATAACCTACAAGTGTAAGTACTGGTTGTGTCAAGAGATGTAATGTCAAGAAGCTGAAAGTATTAAATGGTATTTTTGGTGTCCTGCTATCAAAACTAAAAGCTCATCAGTAAATAGATCATTTGGATTTTATCAACCCAGTCCTGGGGTGAGAAAATACTGGCCAAATCCTCAACCTACAGAGCTCATTAAGGACGTGGAGGTTGATTGCAGTGAAAACAAAAGGCCGTAATCTATTTAATCCCATTTTAGGCAAAATCTATGCATACACAGAGTGAACAAGATTCACCCTGCAATCAGAACTGCTGCCATTCCCCAGCGGCCACTGACCTTGATTCAAATCTCTATATTTTTCAGGAAAATGAAACGAATATTATGCATTTTACCAACTGTTTGGATTGATGCTCACAACAAAGATACGTAACTCTTTATGGGAACAAAACTACTTTTCTAGGGCAATTTTAAGAGCTCCATAGCTCTACTGACAATGAAACCATGCTCTCACCTCTTTGTCATAACTGATTTTTGGCCCTTCCCACAGTAGAAAAGCAACCCTGAGAACACCACAAAAACTGCAGCTCTGCATTAGCCCTTACTCTAGTAATTAAGCTTCATCCTTCTCACTAATAAATAAATAATGAACTTGAGAAAACTTTAATATGAAGCTAAAAGTAAATTGAACAGAACCTCAAGGGGCATTTCTTTGTGTATGTTGAAGTTTACTTCCGACCAAACGTGGACAGCAGCAGGAGGACAGCCCTGGTTTATTTGACTCACAAATCACGCTTTTAAGAGGCAGGCACATTTGCTTCCAGCAGAGTCACATTTAAGAAAGTCCCAACATGACGTAGTTGTGTGCCCTCAGGTGCAATTTCTTAACCTTTCTGAAGTGCTGAATTTGAATCTAAGACTGTCATTCTGCAATTAAAATAATTCTAAAACAGCTATCAAACCATCTGTGCACGAGGAAGCAACTAAAGGTTATGAGGGCAAGCTAAGACTTTTCTTCTTTTTAACATTTGAGCCCCAACTTTAAAAAAAAAGCCACAATGCACTTTTTTGACCTTAATATTATAAAGACAAAAGATTTTTTCCTATATATTTAGGCTTTGCAAAATACTTACTTTTAAGTTATTGAATACACTATCGATGAGCAACAAGACTCTACATTACTTGAACTCTGTACTTGAACTCTATTCTGCAAATAAATGTTGGGAAAGTGCAGAGCAATGAGAGGGGCTGGCTGCCCATCCACCTCACTTCCAAAGGTTGGTTTCAGAACTTCTCCTTCCTAAAGCATTGGAAACCCTCTTCAACGACTGCAAAGGAGGTACTTCGAGCTTGGCAAGAGCCAACACTAATAAGGACAAACTGTGATTCCCATTCCCGGAGCTGGTGCGGGGACATACGGTTATGGAGGGAGCCGCTTCGCTGCGCCGAGCTCCCTTTCACAGCTGACAGTTTGGGGAACAGCGAGGGAGCTTGTGCACAGATGGATGGGAAAAGGACACAGCCGACATCCCATACAGCGAGCTGAATTAGGAGTTAAACACAGCCAAGAAGAGGCTTTATGGTGTTTACTCCCTCCCAGTAAGGGAAAATAGCTGAATTTTAATTCTGGGGCTGAAAATAGCTGAGTGGAATTGAACATTCCATAGCAGCGCTGCTACCACATCGCTGCCGGGGCTCAGCCTCTCCTCAGTCACACACCCCCATCCCTTGCTGGGCTGGGCTAAACAGGTTCCAGGTTCGGGAATTCAGCAGAAAAACAACTCTTCAGCAAAACACTTATCAGTTAAGTCACCTCCCAGATTTGGCTTGATGTACAACAGTACGAATTCCGTTCCCATTGGGAGCACAAGGAAGCGACAGCATGAAAAAGCAGAAGGCAGAAGGGGGGCATGCCTGCTGGAGCCAGAACTTCCATCAGGAGTTACTTGTCCCACCAGGCTTTAAGCTGAACCTTGGCTTGGCCACACTGGCTTCTGATTTCGGCCCCTCTCCTCTGGGGAGACTCCTTGCAGTGATGTCTCCAGCTCTGGGGCCACCACCAGCAGGACATGGACCTGTTGGAGTGGAGCTGGGGGATGGAGGAGATGTCATGGAGATGTTGGGAGGGTTGGAGCTCCTCTGCTGGCAGGACAGGCTGAGAGAGTTGGGGGGGTTCAGCCTGGAGAAGAGAAGGTTCCGGGGAAACCTTGGAGCCCCTTCCAGTCCCTAAAGGAGCTCCAAGAAAGCTGGGAAGGGACTCTTAATGAAGGAGAAACTCCTGGAGGAAAGTTCTGAAAGCACAGGCTTTCAGACTTCATACAGTGATATTTAAACCTAAACACTCCACAACAGCCAGAAACAAAACACATCACCTTGAACAAAACCCGGGTTTAGGTGATCTCTCCCATCTGTACCTACTTAACATCAAGAATATGGATTTTTTAGTGCTTTGAGCTGTCATACGTATATCAGCTGCATTAATCATACAGCGGTCCTAAAGTTTTAAAAATGGTAATCTGAGCATCCTAAAGCTGTGAAAATTAAAGCAATTTCTTAATTCACTTCTCTGACATAACTCATGTGATTTTTGGAAGTAGCTTGTGTTTTGGCGGTCCTGCTCTCAGTGTGGCTGTCTGCTGGCAGCCCTTGTGCAGAGTAGCCCAATATTACAATACCTGTATTCACACCAGTGCAAACAAACAGCACAAGAGGACCAAGCAGCTGCTTCCTCTGCAGTTCCCCTGTGCACACAAGAGGAGCTGAGCTGCGTTAGGCTCCCTGCTCCATCCCACAACCCAGAGCCGGTCTTTTCAAGGTAAAACTGCCTTCGGCTGGCACAAATCCCTGTGTCTTATTCTGGCTTTATAGGGCTTTTCACTGCTACAGCTGTCAAATTAGTGACAGTTCAGTATGGCTTGTTGATGTGCACTCTCGGAGAAGTATGAACAAGGCTGAGACCATCTGATCTCATTTTTACTTCTTATACTGTTCCGAACTGTCATGCTGCATGTGTTTCTTCCCAACGCTTCAGGGGAGTGAGAACTCCACAGTGGGTCTGAGAGGTTCAAGATAAGTTCATTAAGCCAATTTGTTAATCATCTCCATGAATTCCGCTCCCATTTCTTATGAGGCTTTGTGTAATAGATTTTATAAAACCTTAATGAAAATCTAATTAGAGCCAAAGGTCTTCGAAAGGTTTCTTTTTTTTTTTCCCTCCTTCAGCCTCCCTCTTTTTTTTCCTCCTTTTAATTATGAATAGTAGGAAAGGACAAAAAGGGACAGTAAGAAAGGACATTTCAGAACAAGCTGCAAATTGGCAACATTTTTCCTTTATATTCATGTGCATCCAGAGCAGACAAATTGAAAAAATTCCCGATGTTTCTATGGACTGATACCCCATCCCAGGAACTGTGGGAACAGAAGATAATCAGACCATATCCAAGTAGCAGACCTGCAGAGGAAGCTTTCAAACAGATCAGTCTTCACATCTGTAATATCTTTAATCCCACAGCCCAATGTATTTAACCAAAACAACCTGGGAATCTCAAAACACTCGCTGATGCGGGATGGATACACACCAGGTGAGTGATCAAACTGGGTGTAGGGAGGTAGGAAACCACTTGGTAGGTAACTGTTCCATGAGTGCATACAGGCCAAAGAGGGGAAGGTGCAGTTACGCCTTTCATATTTTTTTCCCCAAAAGTTCCTCTTTCCGCAGCCTGTTTGAAGTGGTAATTAGTTACCCTGCTGATTGTACCTACAATTCATACCTACAAATTCTCAAGAAATACCTGCACCCTGCCCCCCTCAACCAATTCATTTAAAAAAAAAAAATAATACAGGAATCAACCCAAACAATTAATTGCTGCTCTTAAATATACAGATTTGGTATATTTAAGATAATGATTGTGCAAGGCATCACTATTTTGCAATTGATCTAAGTATCATCAGTTCAAAACATGATTCACCAACGCACACAGGTATGCTATGAAATACAGTTACTTCAAATATTCGTAGGTTTCATGTAAATACAAAGAGGAAAGTGGTTCCATATAACAGACTTCTATATGCCACCTTACTCAAATATAGAAGCACAAAGGGATTCCTTTTAAACTCTCATCTCTTTCACTTAATACTTTTGTTTCTAAACCTACAAGTGCAAAAAGTTCTTAAGAACACAAGTTGTTTCAGGGGTTTGGTTTTTGGGGAGGTTTTGATTGTGGTTTTTTTCCTCCTTCCCCCCAAAAACACAGCTGTGTGATAAGGGATTTTGTTTAGTCGGTTGTTTTCTTTGGAAGGTTTTTTCCAGCCCCCTGAAAAAGCCAGGTTTTCCAGGAAGTTTTAACGATGAAGAGATGAAGCTTGGCTACCAAGCAGACTCTTCAAAACACCCAGATTTGCATTTATAATACAAATGCAGCAACCTTGGTATTGCTTATTGTGAAGTATGAGGTAGATGGAGAAAGAACTGCAAGCCATTACACCTCACCTGAACAGTATGCAAGACGTCAAAGACCTTGAGGGACTGAAATAATTAAATCAATTTGTACTATGATTCAATAAAAACAAATGACAAATGGTTTCAGCTGAAAAGAACAAACACGTGTACCAACAGGGAACCAAATCCTGAGGTCTTTGTTCAGCCTTAATCTGGCAACTCCCACTGAGATCAACCGACTTTGCTTGAAGATGCGACAAGTTGAAATTGAATGAGGCCGCCAGGATTTTCCTGGTGAATAGACTCTATAGAGGAGCATCACAGAGACCCAGCTCTATGTCACACCGGATAATACACCAAAAACAAGTTAACAATAAAACACTGTCACATGAAAAGTGACTGCTATTTAGGTCACAGCACTAAGTATGTAAAATAAGCACGATTATCCGAGTCCCATTAGATCTCGGGTGCAGCGCCTGTGTTCTGGAGCAGCCCGCTCAGGAGACGGACAGATCAGAGGGAGCACAGAGAAAAGCGTCGAGGATGATAAAAGGTTTGGAAAATACAAACTGTACTTTGAGAAAACACCACATGGTAAGAAAACTTGAGAAAGACAGTAAATAGAAAAAAGTAAAGAAGTCGCCACAACAAAGTTGTCAAGGTTCAACTAAACACAATCATTTCCTAAACTGTTTCTAGCATGAAAAAAGGCGCTTGTGCCATGCAGCGAAATATATAATGCTAATCATATTCATCTGCTGCCCAAACTTCTGCAGTTCAGTAATAAACTTGTAAATGAAGACTATTACTTGGTGTTAATACTCCCTATCCCACCTAAGACACCACTTAGACTGAGTAATACAAGATTTTTCTGGGAAAAACGTTACAGAAGGCCAAGGTTATGTGCAGGTAGTGGATTCCAGTCTTTCTGTTGTCCTACTCAGGTCTTTAAGATTTATAGAACCTCAGGTGTTTGAGCATGTTTTTGAAAGTCCTGAATGAATGGACTCATTATGGCAAAGAAAAACAGAGCCTTACATTTATACTGAATTAGTCTGGTCTGTTTAACTCATCAAAAAGGGGTGACAGGGGGGTGCTTTGGTGCCATCCAGCACCGCACCATTAACCTGGCCCAATCCAGCCCAGCTCCCCAAAGAAAGGGCACCACCTCAGTTCCCTCTCAGCTAATTACACACAGAAAAGGAGGGAGGGACAGAAGGCAGACTTATTAGATCCGGAGCTGCATCCCACTGACATGTCAATACTGTTTCCTGGACTTTCACAAACGGCTCTGCAGAGAGATGTGCTGCTTGGTGAAACAGCGGAGAGGCTTCTTTTCCAGGAATAAAGCCATGAGCAATAAGAAAGCTTGCTAATGAGGTAAGAGGAAGCAAAGAGGATACTGAATCCAGACAAAAATCAAACCGGATTAAGACCCAGCTTTTAAGACTAAGGGCAAGCAACCAGCAGAGCAAACTACAAAGAGAGATGATTAGAAGACTCCAAGACATGATTTCTTCCCCCTGCAAGGTAGAGATGCCAACTCACAGCCAAACATCCAGCTGGGCTCCACGCAGCAATAACTTCCAGGCTAAGTCACAGAAGAGGTCATCATAGATTTTCTTCGCCCTTCCAGCCTTAACACCTACTAACCTAAATTAAAAATGTATTTGATGCTGTACTGCAGGTCTGGAAAATACTCCATCTTGGTTACATCGGGTGAGATTCTGGGTGAAACGACATACTGCTTTTTAAGTGCCCTTTCAACTGCATGCAAGAATACAAGGTTGTGTGGGAGGAAAACTGGGAACACTGCAATAGGCATGATAGGAATAAACAGCAGCTGTCTCCACAGACACAAAAGCCCAGTCACCAAATGACAGCACAGGATACCAGGCTGCCCCCTTTCCTTGTTGTAATTTACTTTCCACACGTGCTAGCGTGAAATGAGGAGGTACTGGAGGACACAGTGCTGGCAGTGCACACACAAAACACTTATTTCCCTAGGTGTGGATGAGAAATTGTATAATTTATGCAGAAGGAATGACACAGAAGGCATTGTGATAATAAGAGACTGTGTCAGGATACATGCAACCCAAACAACCCGATGCTCTGGCCACTTTGCTACTTCACTGGAACTTGAGTGGCTGAAGTTTGTTCCACCTTTTCTCAACATTTCAGAAAGCGTTCTCTGTTTATTTTGTGTAGACTTATACTGGCACCTCCACTGGGATTTTAATTTGCTGTGCTAAATTGATCTGCTTGTCAGGTAGCCTTTCAGTCACCCAGCCAAGCAAGCAAAAGGCAGAGGAAACCAAGCACCTAACTTCCCCAGGCACACGGAAAAAAAAATAAATACATATTTTGCTTTTCTGCTTAGGTTAAAGCAGGGCTGCTACAAGAAGGGCACTGGCCAGACATGCAGAGTCCCAAAGCCTGTGCCCTCTCTTTGTTGCATAAGGTAAAGAAATGCAGTTCTTCCCAATTCTTGACTAGCTCCAGGCAGATGATTGTACTATGAAAAGAGCAGAACAAACGGTTTTGTTTTCTCAACAGCATTTTCTTTAACCCATGTTTGTAAGCGCAAGAAGAGTCAGGAGAGAGCATTCAACACTCCCAAAGGCCGGATCACTTCTCCCATATTAATCATTCATTTTATTCCTCATGACTATTTCTGGCTTCAGTATTCAGAAGACATACACACTTACTCTGAATTATTCTGGAATAGTTTTAGGAAAAGGTCCAAGTATTTTTGTGACAATATTTTGTACCCACAAAAGGTACAATTCAGAGTATCTGCATCTTGATTTGTACCTACCATATGACAGGCACAAAACTCTGTAGCTTGTGTTCCCAAGTGACTGAGTGACAGTAAGCTTTAAATTTGACAACTATACTCATAAAGGGAAATCTGTGTTGAAAAATTTCCCAGAATCCTGTTGATATTCAGGATTTTAAAATTAACTTTGACCATGGCCTTTAAGTTGTGATCAGTGCTGTAGGACATGTCTTGTGAAAAGACAATTTCAGTCAAGAACTAAAGACCTTTTACCAAAAAAACAGGTGTTCCATCTTTCTGGGGATGCAAAATAGCAATTTTACAGTTCCTTTAACATATCAAGTGCAAAAACAAAGGCCCAGATCCAAGGAAATATGTATTTCATTATTTTATTTTTACCACCAAATTATGGATAATAATATTTTAAATCTTTTAAACATTTTTCCTATAATAAACAGAAGTATAGCTAAATCACACCCTCTGATAAATCTTGCAAGAGTAAACAAAAATCTCATTCCAATTATTTTAGACAAGAGTACAGTACCACACACTTTACATGTATTAAACAAATAAGCATTTTAGTAAAATACAGAATCAGTTTTAGTTTTCCCTAAACAAAGAGCCTCATGGTAAGAAATCTAAGCTTTAGAATACTATCAAGTATAACTGTTGAAATACAAAAATAACAATCCCATTCTCTCAAGTAGCAACTATGTGATTTAGGAGAATAAATACAAAGTTAAGTATCAGATTTTAGGTGATGACATCTGATTTTTCCAAAGTCCATATTTCTATCATGACCATCTACAGCCCAGAAAATCTAGAAGATCCCAGTTGGCTGATCTGAGCTAGACCAGTAGTGCCATGGAGGGTTCAGCAAGCAGCTACATAACATTGCAGGGAGGAACTGACACTGGACACACACACTTCTTACCTGCTACAGCTCATTTTCCACTGTACATCATAACTGCTGCCCAAAAAAAAATCTCCTCTGCTTCTGACAATGCTGTTTCCACGTCAATTTTGATCTACATCCTGTTGTGTAGTTGAAAAAAATCCTCCAAAACCAAGAAAAGCCAAAGAAATGCAAACCCACACAACAAACCACATCAACCAAACAAAAAACTCATCCCAAACTATTTCCCTTCTAGTTAATCCTGTAGGGCAAGATGTGCAACAGCTGGTATTCCTGGATTTGCTAAAGTCTATAAAGCAAAATAAAACAAAAGTCAATGCTAACATGCCATTTTAAAACCTAGGGAACAAGAATTTACCTTTGATTACTCTTTTCTTAAGTCAGATGGGATGTTATAACACTTTGAAATGAGCTTCTCAACCTTGATGTGTCATCAAACTGGAAAACCATTTGTTAATAATGGGGGGGGAAAAAAACACAAAAAGGAGCAATCCAGTAGAAAAACACGTATCCCAAGCTGAACAAAACTGTGTAGCATTGTTTGTTCTGTTACCAAGACTGTATTAAAGCAATGAACTTGTATTAAAACGCTGCAAAGGGGGGACATGGCAGAAAACTAGATGGACTACAACGGTAAGAGACAGCTAGATTTAGACACAGCTGATGCCAATTTCTAAAGCCTAATTTTTGGGTTGCATTGAGCTACAGTCTTACGGATACAGCTCTTCCAAACGGCGGCTGCTCTCTGTAACCACTCAGAAGGTGAGTCACCCCTGCCCACCAAGAATCAATAAGATCCAGGAGTTCACAGCATTATTACATTTTCAATTTCTGGCCGAGTGGAAGTATGTGATCCCATACCCTCTAGATTTCAAAAAGCCATTACACTGAATCAAAACCCAAAGAAAGCAGATTAAATATAAATAACAAAGTATTTTAACAGAACTTTGAAGGAGAGCGAGAGGGTCTTAAAATTTGTTGCTTTCACTTGTTCAACCCGTTGCTCAAAACGCCAAGGAGAAACGTAAAGCTTGCAGGCAGACAGTTCTGTGAGTACAACCACATCAACACAGCAACTATTCGGCTCTACTAGACAAAACCTGGCAGGAATGAGGAAAGATCTCACCTTTCAACTGTAACACACTATGGAAAGTTGTAAGCACACTGCCACAAGTCCACGTCTCTGGTTAGCAACAGCAGTGAAGACTACCCCATCAGAATTCTTCACAGTATTCCCTCTATTACCTGATGGCTTTAGCAAATTTTGCTGCAGTAAGATCCTCTTATCCCCATAACAAAATCAGGATCTCATTTTATTTATCATTTATTTCGTAATTTTCAGGCCAGCTGTTACATTTTCACAGCAGGTAACTCATTGCCATGTCTGTGCTGTTTAAGGAACGGGCTGTGGGCACTGCTCAGGCTGCAGCAGAGCCAGACCCATCACACAGATTGAGAAAAATCAGATAAAAGGGAGAAACCTGCCCAATGCCTCGCTGCCACCCTGATCCCGCTAGAAAACGGTCCACATCCACTTCTGCAGGTTGCTGGGATGCTTGGAAGCACATTTACCCTTTTAAACATATACTCTTAATTAACTGAAACACTACTCCTTATGAAAAATCTCTGCTGAAGGGAGGAAGGCGCCCTCCTCGCACTCTCACCCCCGTGCCTGTGCCAGGCCAGTGATTTCAGCTAAAATCTGCAGTGCTGCTTCCAGTATTTCTCACTAAAATGCTGATTAGGCTGCATCTGAACTTGCAATCCATGGGGATCTAGGGAAGGTAAAATAAGATGGGGAGAAAAAACAAACAAACCAACAATGAGAGGGAAAAATTTGCCAGAACCAAGACTACAGAAAGCAAAGCTGCTCTGCACCCCAGGTACAATCTAGAAACGATCTGGAGTTCTGAATTATTTTTACAAGGGTTGATCCCCGAACAATCTTGTGACTGAGCACACATCAAACACAAAGCAACACAAGCATACAAATATGTATTGACAGAATTTTCCTGAGAGAGCTGTTTCAGAAGGTGGTGGGTTTTGTGGAGGATTTTTTGGTAATTCGATTATCAGGCAGTCTTACACAAGAGACAGCATACCGAGCGTCATATTCTGTAATAAAATTTGCCAAAGATTGTTATTTTGTTGAGGACAACATCTGCTTTGGCAAAGAAACCTGAAGGAAAGAGATTCCGGAATGCTGCATCTATCCAGTCAGAAGTTCTTTTGGGACAAGATTTGAAAGGTGCTTCAGAGAATTAATGTGTGGTATCAGCAGATGCTCAGGAAGGAGCACTCTGTATGGATGGCAGAGCGCACGGAACAGGAATCCAATACGCCTAAAGTGCTAACAGCTCTTTCCTGGGAGTTTTGGACCAGTGAGCCCCTGGTGATGCAGTAGATAAATAGCCTGGCTTAAAGTTGCATGAAGGAATCCTAGTGGACAGGCAGAGTCTACCCACTTGACATCCCAATCAACCTGCTCAGGATGTTTTCTACAGTGACTGCTGCAAATAGGAAGGAAACAATACACAAAACAAGCCAAGATGATTTCCTGCCTCTGTGCTGGGTTTCCTTGGGTCTCCATTCACACGCTGGCAAGTCACTTCCCATTTCAGGACAGGGTTTTCCTGGCTGGTAGGTCCCACGAAGCCAGAGCTGACACCCCAGGGGTGCTACCAGGCTGTTTGGAATTAACTGTGGATGGCTGAGAATTTTATGAGATTTAAACCCCAGAAAGACTGAAATGCTACTGATCGGTTCTGGGTGCTTGGTAGGCATGACAACTCCTTTTGTGATTAATTCTAACAATAACTTAGTTTTAGGATCCCCTGACATAAAAGTCTTGGCTGCTACAATATTAAATAAGAGATAAATCCAAGGAAATGTATCTGTTACTAAATCTTTTCTTTTTTTAAAATCATCTCCATAATATTGCTAGATTAAGATCTCAATGTAGAAAGCACTAAGGCATCTGGAAATGTTATCATTTTTGTCAGGACAGAGCAAAAGAATTTTATGACTCCTAGAACCAGCTTTTAATAACCATGTACCGTATTTTCAGACAAACTCTTGTTAAGGCTGCTTCATGATTTGAGCAAAATTCCAAAGAGCCATTAGCCGTAGCCACCACAACTCAAGACCCTCGTCATCAAGCACAGCCCTCGCATGCCTGCCCGTCCTCTCTGATATTGTAATTTGAAGATCAGAGCTGACCATACGGCTTTGTACCTTCCTTAGAGACTTACTGCCCAAACCACAGCAAAATTATAGCTACAGTGAACTTAACATAAATTATATTGTAGGCATCAGTGAGGACAGCACTTCAGCTTTCACAGAGACAGCAAAGATCCCCCTCAATACTGGTTTGTTTTCACCTTTCTACTAGAATTCCTCCCTATACACCTTCTCTTCTTAACCCTCAGGTATCAATGCCTTTTTCCACTCTGCATGCTGACATCTGGAATTCAACTTTCAAATGAAGAAAGCAATCAGTGATTGGGAGAAAACACCCCATATGGAATTTGAGAACAGAAGCAAAGATGACTGGCTGGGAGAATTATAAATGAGGAGTAAACAAACACAAGTCTCATCACTGGAGGCAAAAAACAGATTAAGTTTCAGACAGATTCCGGGTGGCACAAACACACTGAGAAAATTCACCCAGGAACAAAATATCCAATAGCTTTAACATGCTGGAGACATCACTAACTGCAGGTGCCCCTGTATCTCTGCTGTCACCAAGAGCCCAGCAATAAAATACGTGATAACTGGGGAAGCCGAGGCACAAGAGAAGGCACCAACCACCTCCTGTGGGGAACAGCAGAGCTGGTAATTGCCTTTGGATGTCTCAAACCCCATCAGTGAGACTTGGCAGAGGGTTTCATTGCTCACCAAGGTGTGACAGGACCCACAGAGGGCAAAAGGCAACAAGGGACAGCACTTTTCCAGTTGTTTCTTAAGAAATTACACAATCACACCGCCTGCACCCTCTTTCCCAGGGCCTTGGGTCTGCTGGCCAGCATCAAATAACATTACATTACATTCCCTAACAAAAGGGATGCTTAGCATAAACACACAAATCTTACATTTTAAATGGTAAAGACACACATCTATCTGAACTGCTATTTGCTGCCCTACAGAGAAAATGAAAGAAATGGAGTGAAGTAGAGAAAAAAAGAAAAAAAAAATATATCATTAATAGCTCAAAGCAGTTTCTTGTTCAGAGATGGTAAGTGCAGAGGAAGGTTTATTAGGAGAAATTACTGAGGCAGAAACACCACGGTAATGGAGGAAATTTTGGGTTTAAATCCCATAGTTTAGGTATAACAAGAAATAAAACAGGTAAGGAATGATTTCTTATGTATAATTTCTCACTTACATTCTTATCTATATTTCTTAACATAAAAACAATGTTATTCAAACTTAACACTTGCATTTCTTAACACATACATGAGATTTGTTGATTTCTTATGACAAAATAGTTAATCATATTTTAAAGAAAATTAAGTTTCTTCTTTTAGACTCTACTAAGAGGTAACTTCAGTATTGTTGCAGGCACAGTGATTAACTTCACTCGTAAGAGAGAAGTAGTGAAATATTTATTTAGATGAAATAGTGATTTGTCAAAAATAGTAGTAAATGCAACAGTGTTTTATGAGATTGGACGGCAAGGTACACTTGATTATTTACTGCACAGAGGACAAGGTCAGACAAGCTGACAGGGAGACCCTCCCGTTGAGTCACGAGGTTCAGAAAGGACCCCCTTGCTTTCTAAACTCCTTCTCAGAGAGGAGCCTAGGTGCGGCTGGATCCAATCCTAGTCCCAGACTTGGTCAACGGTTTATGTCTAAACGATTATGTATGTGCAATCAATCCATTATATTACTTAGCTAAGATTTCAAAGTTTTAGCATGCTATGAGTCACTTACCAAGAATCTGTTGCAGCAAGGAATCTCTCAGCCTCGAGGACCAGAGCCTTAAGCAAGCATCCTCACCGAAGGGGAGATCCTGGCGTGCCACCGCTGCCACCCAGGAGAGCTCACAGGGCTCTTGGGCTGCTCGCTATTGATAGAATAAGATAAATGACCTTTAGTCACATTCTCATGGGAACAAAATATCTAGGTCCCCACTCCAGACAATGTTTTGACTGTGTTGCCAGCCCTCCCCCAAAGTCCAGGTGCAACTCATCACAACTGATGTTGGGATGGCCACAGCCCCAGCAGGAGCTGGCCAGGGGTGGGGGGAAGAAGGGGAAGAACAGGGAGAGCACACCACCACAAGTGTGAACTGCTGTTTGGTCAAAACATGCTGTCTTTAAATAGGTTTGGGTTTTTGCTGCTAAATGCAGGTTTCCAAAGAACTGGACATTCCAAATACAGACCAGCAGAGTTTGTCCAAAGGGTAACAGCCATCAAGCTGTTGTTACCTTGAGTTCTGCATAGTCCTTCCCTTTCTGATTTAAATTGGAAGTGCAACAGCGATTACAATAAACAAGCATATTAATTTGATCACAGTGAAATTACTGAACTAGGATACTCCTTGTGATAAATCCTGGCAAGGGATTATAAAAAGGCTTTATTTGAAAGCAGCAACACAGAGAAACAGTAACTGCTACCTATCTACTTTCTTCCTGGCATCCCCAAAAGGTTTAACTTTCCTGCATTACATGTTTGTACTTGTCTACACCACAACTCCTGCTGTGCCACCAGCTCCCGGGCACAGCAAGCAATGTCACTGTCACCTGCAGGAAGGCCGGCCACTGCCAACAGCTAGAGAGAGAAGCATCAAAACCCAGGAACAGAACAAATGCAAGTGGAGAGGTGAAAAGAACCAAAAAATTAAATTAAATTAATTGTGAACACTCCCCTCAGAAGGCAAGAACAACAATCATTATATGCTATGACCAGTATGAAAATCAGGCTGAGTACAGAAAGCCACTCCTTATACATTTAAACCTTCTGCCTGAAGCAAGCATGAATGGTACAGCTGACGCCATCGTTTTCAGCAAAATCAGATCTTTAAAATGAAATAAAATCCAACTTTTTGCTATAACCCAATCCTTTCACATCCAGAGCAAAGAAAAACTATTTAGAGACCAAGTAAAGCTTGTGTAATAATGGAAGATTGCCTCTGACCAGAGCCTGCAAAAAACCCAAACCCCTAAAAAAAAAAACAAAAAACCCCAACCAACCCTCAAGCAAGGGGTTTGTGTTAACTGTCCTATGAGAAATCCAAAGCATTGCAAGCTGGTCTGAAATCCACAGAGATGCTCTCCTTGTTTTAAATACTCTGAAGAGCTTTCAGACCTAAAGAAACTGTTTCACATTACTAATAAAATGCATGCCTTTATGTGTCTTTATAAGATGAGAATTCACCAAAACAACTTAGTCACTTATGAATTTTAATTTCTCCCAAACTCCATGAACAAGCTTATAATCACCACTTATCACTGTAGAATTCATTAATTTTGTTACCAATACACAGGCGATAAATAACATTGAGCTCCCTTAACATTTTCCTAAGTAGAGCTGAAAAGCTATTGGGAGGAAAGGCTGTGTCGGTATCCTCTTGCTGGAAAAAGAGAAGTGACACAAGGGCTTGCCCATAAATAAATGGTCTCACCCACATTCAGGTAGCCAACAGCAGCACTGGAATGTTTTGTTACAACTGCTTAGAGTTGTAAAACAGCAAAACTGCTGAACTGCTTTCCAGTCTGTGCTGCTTTCTAGTCAAGCAAAGACTTCAGTATCAGAACAAGTTGAAAAATGTAAAGAAAAAGCAGCTCCAACCAATGACTGATGCTACAAGCCAAGACCATCCCTCACAGACGGAAGGTTCAGAACTCCTGAGCTCCAAAACACATGTCAATAGCAGAATGGTTTTCACCTTCGGACTGGAAATTGAGGTAATCCCTCTATTGATCATTCCCAGGCATGGACTTGTCCCCACTACTGAACGCCTGACCACGTTTGGCCACTCAGCTACCTAGAACTGTGCCCTCTCCTTTCGATTGAGAAACTACAATTTGAATATGTATGTTTTCGTTATTTCCGGGCAAGTCTCTACAAAACAGGTGGCCAACACTAACAGTTTTACACTAACAGTAGCTCTACGGCAGGAAGATGCTCCTTTCTTGACAAGGTAGAAACTGGTAAAAGCCAGCAACACCAGTGCCCTACCAGTTAATGCTGCTTACCTGCCAAACACTAAACCCAGTCACTGAAGCTCAAAACTGTAAATTTACTTGAGGCACAAAGACATCCGAGTGAGTAGAAGCAAGCTGACAGATGGAAGCACATCCCTCTGTGGCCTCACATATTTCCTGGCTAGTTGTGGTTTTCTGGCTGGGTATTTTGGGGTCTGAAAGAACAACTTTGTTCAAAGAAGCTCTTTCACAACAGGTGAGATTCCCTGACACCTGGCAATGTCTGGAGGGGAGCTGGACTGTGTTGTGTCAGCTAATACAGGAACCTCAAATGGTCACACAACCTGACATCAAGCCGTGGTCCAACAACAAGAGCAGGATTAGCGGGGCCTCACAGTCTGCAAGATCACAACTCAATTACACAGCTGAAAACACGGTGACAGGTTCTTTAACAGTACATACATTTGTATCGGCAAGTGCAAAATAGAAATCCAATTCCATGTCTTAAGTGTGTAAAATCCCCGTTATTCATCAACAGCAGATTACGACCTTATATGCAAAGTGAGTGGTGTTCATCCATTTTTAATGAAACACAGTAGACTTTGCAGTCTCTCGGTGTCCAACAGAGTGCTGTGGGGCACTTTGTCGAGTCCTGGTAAAGGTCAGGTAGTTAAAATCAGATTTTTTCTGGCCTTTCTTTTTTTTTTTTTTTTGGTACGGAATGGGTGAAATTTATGCTTGCTGTAACTTCTCACAGAGAGCAAACCTTTTTATGCACGCAGATGAGGACAGCTGAATTGCATGGTACAGGCTTCACACTCACATAATGCATGGGGGGAGTTAATCAGCAGGGATCCTTCACTGCAAAGCAGAGATTTCAAAGACCTGAGAAAAACTTCTGTTGCCTTAATCATTGACTTCTGGCAGCTGCTTTTTCTCAGATAGCACCCAACTGGAGACACAGCACATAAATGAAGCAGAAAACCTCAACGATCAAGAACATTTCTACACATTAATTGAGAGCCACCAATATTTCACACTTTATATCTTTTACATTCCCGGCAGGATCCTTTTCTCAGAGTGCCAGCGCTTCCACTTCCTTGTCCCAGCGTCACCAGATGTCGTCTTCCCCTGGTTCTCAACTCCTCCAAATTCCTCACAACTGCAGCTTAACTACACCAGCAAATTAATGAATCAACTCTGTTTCTACCTACTGCTCAAAGCACAACATTAAACATGAGGGACTTCCTGACTGCCGCGCAAAGATTTTCCTTACAAAAAACCCTACCCTGTAAAATGCACAACTGTTACTCCGAAGACAGTTAAAGTTTCTAAACAACATAGTTACCTACATCATTAACTTAGCATTTAACTAAGAATAACAGCACCTGGGGTATGCTGCTCACACAATGCTTTTCCATTTTTAAGGACAAAGCAGTGCATATGTTACCAAGTCTTAATTTTAGCCTAAGGAATTCTTAAGTGTGTGCACACATTTCCCTTGAAGCCACTCTAAGTTGTGATTTGACATCAGGTCTGCATGTACCAGCTGTGGGGTCAGAAGAGAACGGAAAAAAAAAAAGCTACTTCCTTCTGTACTGTCCCATTGCTCCTCAGTGTGACATGCACTAGATTCCCTCTATTTTCCCAGGGCTTTATAAATCTGATACAGTGCTTTTAGTGAATCCTACACATGATTACAACCTTCTGTGTATATAAACACCTTAGTCAAAATTCTGCCTGGTATTTTTCATAAAAAGACAGTCTTTTAATACGCCCTGTATTTCTAATCATTTCCCAAACCCTGAATATATACAAGTGTGTCTGAACATCTCTGGAGAAAAACAAAGCCAACCGATTAAACACTTGAAAACATTCACCAATTTGGAAAGAGAATCTTGCTAAAAAAGAAATCACTGTGGAAATACCTATTTTCACTCACTATTATTACTAGCTGAAGGTTACTTCTAACATCATCTCACCCATCCCTCTATCTCACAAAATTCTGGTAGTAGTAGCCCTGTACTTTAATATATTAATTGCTTATACACATACATATGCTTGCCTTAATTCTTGTACACGAGAAAGCAGCCTGCCCTTAGCTACTGAAGCTACAGAGCGTATTTGCTGGGCAAGAAAATGCATCTAGACTATTTGATCACAGCCTGCATGTGTAGGTGTGTTTCCAAACACAAGGTAGTTCTAAAGCAGTCAAATCTGGATTCCCTAAACACAAGCCAACACCATGTGTTTGAACTGTCATCCGATTAAAATGCAGCTGCTGAAAATTTAATACTGTAGGCAAGCTGTATCACAAAGGGGCTTGACATCGCTGGTCCTGAATTATTTGAAGCAGACAGAGTTAATAATAGAAGAGGTTTCATATGGTTACACCAGTTCAGCAGAGATCAAATGCCTGTAAATGTATCCCAATTTGCTCAAAGGGCGAGCGTTTCCTACCCGCCTGCTGGTAGAGACTGACCAAAAGAGAGAACTTCCTCACTTCAGAAGTCTCTCCTGCAGTTACTCGTTTTCATCTTTGCCATATTAAAAACACTTCAGTTCTTTTGACTCTGAAAAAGGAAACCATCATTAGTACTACCTAGTACCTTAGACAGAACAACAGTTGAAAGGAAAAAAAAAAAACCTAAAACCCACAAACCTCAAATCTCCGGTTAGTACATAGGGCCTGAACTTAGAACTGCCAGCGGGATTTTGTGCCTCTCTGTACCCCGGGAGCAGCTTGAAGTGCTAAAACAGCATCTCCTTCAGCACTCTGACTAAAGACCCGAGCCTGCTGACACCTCGCAGAGCAACGCTGCCGTGCGGAGACGCAGCCAAGCCTCCCTCTTCTGCGGCCAAGCCTTCACAGACTTCACAGCTGAGGCACAGAGATCTGCAGAGGCCTGACAAGCGTTGGTAGGACAGACAGCGCTAACCCTTCCACTTACATCACACACATCTGCTTAGTTGGAGACTTTTGGCTTGACAAATCTGTTTATTATTTCAAACGTATTCAAAAATAGGATAATTGACATTTTTCATTGTAACGATTCACCAGTTTGTCATTACTATGCCTTTTAATTAACATGAACACCTAAAGCTTGGGACTGAAGAGAGAGCTAAGTCATATTAAAGTCAATAACTGTCAGGTTTCAATTCAGATTCAGGCACAGAACAAAACTAGACATGTCTATCAAAGCTGACGTTTCAACAATACCAGTAAAGGTGATAGTACCCATTCAGTATTTTTAAAGATGCTTGCACCAAATTAAAGAGCAGTTTTCGCAGTTTTCAATAATCTTTAAAAAAAAAAAATTAGGTCAAGTGCAGTACTGGTACATGTTAAACTAACTACTGTTAAATTTCACTTGAACAATATAGTCAAGAAGTAAGCACAGCTCCATCCCATTTCCAATTAATCCCTTCTGATTCATACCAGGGTTGCAGCTTGGCCACGCACAGCCCTTCCCTCTTCCTTGGCAGTGGGGTCAGCTCTGAGCTGCCAGATTTGGATTAAAAATAAAAGAAAACAACCCTCCCACCCCCCTCATGACACCATCCTACACCTCCTGATGCAGGAGGGAATGTTGCCTCTGTGCTTGAGGCTTAGTACAGTTACACCTCGCCTTTAAGTTGCCCTGAATCAGTCTTTGGTGAAATCCAAGTACGTCCTTCAGAAACCCTTTAGCTTTCACTCATGGATATCACAATTCTGCTCCGGATAGTCTTGCTCCTTCAATAACCCTGCATGAGCACAAATCCACCCCCTCCTTACTAAGTTTGACTCTAATTCATGCTCTGTCATAAACAATCTTCAAAGATAACTTGATAACCATGCCAATTAAACATCACAGGAGAAGGATGTATATGCCCTCATCTACGTTTATTATTTAAAGTAGGGAAACACCACTCTTAAATTACAAATTTTAAACAGCAAAAATCAAGGCATGTTTTTGTTAAGAGTATGTTGTCGTATCATTAGGTTTCCCACAAAACCACAGCAATAAACTGAGCTTAATTATAAAACTAAGGAAAGAGAAACATCCAGTGGTGGCTGTACAAAATTTTCCATGTGAACCCTATTACATCTAATAAATTCTGATATAAATTAGGTGGTTAGCATGTTATTAAAACATGTAAATGAGTAACTACAGCTAAACAAACACCAACTGTGCACTGAACGCAACAGGGGAGAACAGGAGATCAAGGTAGCTCCTTTTAGATTAGGTCTGCAACTTTGGAATGAGACAGAAGAGTAATTCTGCCCGATATATACTGTCTGGAAAATGAAACAAGTGGCCATCTACCACGCATAAAGTGCCAGCTTCTCTTTTGCCCAGCAGGCTATAAAGATACAGCACCAGGACCCACCTACTAGTGCCCAAGATTCCCTTGGATCAGTGCACTCTTACAGCAAATAATTTAAAGAGAACTCACCACTTCAATGAGCCATTTTGATGCTGAACCTCAAAAAGATAATTATAAAAGAAATCCTGAAACATAGTAAAATGCAATTCTCTTGTGAGAAGCACGAGAGTGCTGAGTGCAAGCCAAGAGGGGGTTTATAAAGAAGCAGCAGCCACTAGCCATATGCCTATTTCACAAGGTCAATAACTGCTCACGCTGTCAATCTCCGCTTATTCCAGTATCTTCTTCCTGCAAATATCCTACAGCATTATCAAAGCCAAAAATTTTACAGCCAAGTAGTGGTGATGCTGTGATTATGACAGCAGCAGACGTTCACACTGTGTATTATATTTTCCTCTAATCACTGTTTCCCCACAGTATTAACTAAAATGTTCTTTTACCATTAAGAAATGGTAAACAGATCTCTGCGTTAGAGAAAGCAAATGGAAGGACCCCAGGTATCTTCTCCTACCCTTTCTCTTACAATAAAGATTTATTACTTAATGACATAATCTTAATGTTGTGACTTCCAATAACCCTGACCTTTTCATGTTCTTTACTTTCTGCTCTAAACTCCAGGTTTGCTGTCCCTGAGCCCAGGGTTGCTGTGTTTCTATTTCCTTTCAAGACCACAAAGCATTTTCAGACTTGTTATTATCCATTCCGCTCCCAACTTTGTTCAATAAGAGTGCAAATCACTTGCGGGCAGAAAGGTTGGCTGAGAGCAAGATAAAACATGTTCTCTGAGGCTAACTGATTATGGTTTGAAGATACTGTTAATGAGTATCTGATTCTGTCCGTTGGGTTTACTTTAAACATGTTTGCCTCCACCTCTTCCTTAAAATGACTAAATCATCTCAGTGCCAGTGAAACACACATACTGCAGCGACAGGTGCTACAGAAAACCCGTAAAATGGACCTGGGAATTAAAATATGGATCTTTGTATTGCTGCCATACAATTCCTTGGGGTTGTATTTCCCAAAAGACAAAGTCTGTTACCAGTACGTACACAGCAACCTCAGCACAGAAACAGCTTAAAAAATAATAAAGGAAAGCCAATGTTTTGGATAGAAAATGGGTGAGGTGTTTTCTTCTAGTCAAACAAAGACAAATAACCCACACTTTTAAGTATTTCTTAAATAGTTTACCAGGTAACAGCCCTGTGCAATCTGGAACACTGCAAACGGGGTTATTCCACCAAACTCTTCCAGTCAGTCAGTTTAAATGTAAAAACATCTCATGAAGTCCAGACGGAAACCTCACCACCGAGTGACAGCAAAATCTGGGTGTAAAGAGGTTGTCATTGCTGCTTACATCAAGGCCAGGCATAAAGTTAGCAGCTTCCTTACTTTCCAACTGATTTCTTCATAGCCACAGGCTAGCAGGTCTCTGCTTCCTCCTCGGGGAAGACACTCTCTGTTGTTCACCCCAAAGCCACATAGCAGGGAGACAGATACAGCAGGTCTGGCAATCTTCTGCTTCCACCGAAGGCTAAAGGAACAGTTTTCCACCCTAACAAATACTTATTTTCCACTTCTTCTGGCTGCTGCACACTCACTGGGGTACCTGGGCTTTCCAGATGTGCACGTCACCAGCTGGATTAAGTGCCAGGTAAGAGCAGGGAGCCCGCTCAGCCACTGCTGCCTTCACAAGTGCTTCGCACTCAGGCTAAAAATCAAATTCTTCTTGACAAATGAAATCAAAGGGTTTGTGTCACTGACACAAATTTACCTTTCCCCCCCCCTCCCATTCAGAAGGAACTAATCCGCTGGTTTGACCTAAATATTTTGTTTGCTTACATGCTGCAGTGTAAGCTTACAATTCCCATAGACAAAATGAAGCTGTTAATTAGCAGCCTACTGTTAATATTCACCATGATTGTGTTCTTCTGTCTTCAGGAAAGACCGTTAGTTAAAAACCTGCTCATTATGAGTGAAATGTAATCCTAAATCACCAGTGGAAATTGAACACTGAATTTTCATTTAATGGTCTACTAACCTTCACTGGTAGTTTTCTTTTATGTACACCTTAAACTATAGGTATAGCAGAACACCACCTTCCAATTAAATACTGGCTTAAAATGCCCTCTAGTCTTGCATCTTATCAAGAAAGACCCCGAGAAGAGCATACAACCTGCAACCTCTGAAGCTTTCGGCACCAGAACGACGCAGTCATTTTTTGCCACGCTATTTTTCACTGGTTTGTTTGCATCACTGTGTAATGCAACTCCAGAGAGAGTTGGCTAAATTAACCATCATAACACTATAGATAACTTGCGGAAATGCAACATATTGCCTTCTTTTAAATTAGAATGTTATTTAAAATTAATTGGGTTATAATAGTGACACTGTGCACTGAGTAATTGAGTGAAAATTGCTATTATACAGAGACTGCCATCACTACATAATTAGTACACCAGCAGCCCCTACTTAAGGCATGAATCTTCTGTCCATGCAAATGCCGGGGTCAGGCAGTTAAAAGCAGCCTCTAAAAACCCAGGCAGCACTTCCCTGCTGGCTCCCATTTACAGGACAAACTGGGCATCTTCCCAGTGAAAGAAGGAGGAGGAGGGCAGAGGCCAACAACAGGAGCAGCTCCCAGTGCTGAGCTGGGACAGCTCCACTGTCAGCCCTGTCCTGGAGAGCCTGGAGAACCCCCTGGAGACTCTTCCTCCCAATGACCACCCAACTTTTTTCCACCCAGACTCTTTGGAGTCAAGTTTTGGTTTCAGCTTGTTTGCTTCAGCTTCGGATCTTGTTGGATCCTATGCTGTTTCAAACGCTGTTTCTTATTTTGAAATGCCTTTTATTCCAAAGAAGTCCCAAATGAGGATGAAACCACATCATTACATCTCAGCATTTTTGTTTTGACAAAATGTGTTCATTCTAATAGCCTGCAAGGAATTTGCATTGCATCTAGCTCAAAATTATCCAGCTCTCTTTCATTTTGGGGTAGGACAGATCTCCGAGGCATTTAGGTACTTGTTGGTACTGATCTAGAAATTATTTTTGAGATGCCCAAACTCCTTTGTCTACATAACTGTGCATGAAGCATTAAGTGAACTTTCTCTCATCCCACCAAAATCCATCAGCGTTCTTCAATCCAGCTCCCACAGAATCCACTTTAAAGTGACCAATGTTTTCCAGAGAGGCGGAACAGGATGCTGGAAGCCTGGTGTTAGCACAACCCAGGCTCTGCTGGGTGTACCAAAGCCCAACCGAGATCAAACCATGTGAACAGCGTACTATTCTTCTCCAATTTATTTGTGTATTTTCAGAGAGCAGCTTGGATGTTACTCCATTTTCTTTCCTGCCTATGCCAAACCAAAATTTTGCCTACCTCAAAAAAAACCCCAACTCCACCACCCCCCAAAAAAAAATCCCAAAACAAAAACCTCCCGACCTAAAACCCACAAACCACAAACTAATTTCATCATCTTGAAGCCAGAGAAAACAAAGTGGAGTGATTTTCACAGGAAGAAAAGTTAATGCATTTTGGAGCACACAGCACTTCTCTTAATGCCAAAAATACGATACCTCAGATCACTGACCCATTTACTAAGAGCAGTATCAAATTAAGTATAAGTACAAAAATACCCTCATTCCCAAAGCACTTTTTTTTTTTTTCCAGGTTGATACAGCAGATTAAGCACAAATTCACTTACTCCATTATTCTATCAATATAGCAATTATTATACACAGCAGGAATTTAATCACTCTCATGATACACTCAGGCTGTTCAGACTGCTTGTTGGGTCAACTTCCATGTCACACCAACGAGATTTGGTCCTGTCACTCCCTTCCACGGGCCGGTCACTCATTTCTGTCCCATACAGAGAGACCATCAGCCCCAAACCCTGGCAAACTGATGGGAGTGAGGAACAGCAGGAGATATCCACACTGGATCCCTCAAACAGGTTGATCCAAGCTGATTAAACCCAGCAACAGTCTTGCCACCACCTCATAGGGGCTTTCAATTTGCTTATAAAGCACATTAATTCATTTAGACTCCTTTGCAGTTTAGTATTTCAACCTTCAATTTTTCCCAAGAAACTTCTTTGAAGATGCAACCAAGTTTCAACCACAGAAAAATTTTGAGCATTTTCTAAAGCCCATTAAAATGCAAGTTTGGTGTGGACAAACGCACCCCTGCAGTTTGTGTGGTGAATTTTACACAAAAAAAAAAAAAAATAGGAAAATAAACCTTCAGTCCAAGAATAAGAACAGTGTCATTCAGTTCAGACATGCATTTTCCCAGGCTTGTCTTTTGTGTTCTCTACACCAAACAGCAGAAAAATATTTGAGAAATCTTTAAAAAACCCAAGGCAAGCAACAACAACAAAGTCCAACAAAAACCCCACAATAAACCAACCCAACCCATACAAATCAGGTTACACTGTGGAAAAAGAGACACAAATCTAGTCAGTAAGCATCCACCTGGAACTGCAAGTAGTGCCAGATCACTCATGAAAATATACATCTCAAATAGCTAAAATGTTAGTTTTATGATCTCATCTTCAGAATAGGTATATTTCCAAAATTTGCTACTGAAACTGCTATATGCCATTTTCCAACAAGCAGAAGAGATTTAGGAAATTCATATACATTTTTATGGTGAAAAGATCACTGACCCTTTAAAGCCCCTGAACGTCTTCTGTGTTAAACCATATGCAAGTGTGTCTCATTTTCATCTTCTGCAACACCCTGAGGTCTCCAACTACCCACAGAGTTTCAGCGTTTCTAAATGAAGTGTTTCCTATAGCCAGAAACGGTAGAAAGAAATAACTCAGAAAAATGAATTATTAACTTCCGACAAGCTAAATCCTTCATCACAGGAAAATAAATTACATCATGAGAGCGACAAACAGGATAATTTGCACCTAAAGTATTTATCTACTCTTAATAATTTCTGTTTATCAGCACACAAGAAAAAGGTGCTATAGTTAATGACTACACAAACTCAGCTCGGCACTATGGGCATGGCACAAATCTCTCTCATAGCACAAAGACTGCAAGTACGACAACCCACTAGGAGGTTTTAAATAGAATATCTAGAGGGTTTGCTGGTGTAAATTACTGATTCTAGTGAAGAGCTTCACCAGCTGTATAACAGATTCCAGTGTAACAAAACTCTGCCAAATGAGACCCACTGAAATGCTAACCAATAAATGTAGATTTAGCAAATCACAGCTGAAGAACTACTATTTTTATCAAAGGGATACTATCAACAGTGATTACACTGATGCTTGATCTTGAAATAGACACCTCAGCTATAAGTACATGCCAATCCCGCTTTTATTTTCCAGTCTAGCTGAATGATATTTCCCCCTCTGTGCAAGTCTCCTGTTTTCAGTGGGTTATTTCTGCTCAAGCAGACCTTAGAAGTCTCTAGCAGCCTTGAAACACCAATCTGCTTGGTTTCACTATAACAACATAAGCAGCTCTCATTTTATTTACTAGGGAGCTTACTGCAGTACACTTTATTTCTTCTTTTAATTTTTCATTTTGATCCTACAGGTAGCATTAGAATGGGGAAACAATAGTATATAAAGCATCCTTGCAACTACAGAAAGACAGTGTCTGAAAACCAGCAGTGCAAGACACCAGTAACTGCTGCAAGAGTTCTGCTGCAGCTTGCTCTACTTGCAAATGTGGCATTAATTAAAACAACATATTAAGGCTGCTCCAGGGAATCAGTTAATTGATTATAGATATCCTTCCTGAATGAGTTTTAAAGGCTACATTGCATTTCATAGTAATGACTGGAAAATTTTAAGGTGCTTATGTGACAAAAATATGCATATGTATGTATATATGCATATGAAAACCTAAATGCATGATTGTAGCTACTGTTTATAAAACAGGAGCCATGTGGACTGTAAAAGGTAATATAATGGAAATCCACGTGCAAGTCAAGTCTTGTTCCTCTTTAAGCAATTCTGGAAGGTACATCATTAGTGTATCAATCATCCATCTATAGACACTTAAAATACACATACATAATCAGTAATGATTTGTGGAAATTCTGAAGTAACCCTCCTGAGTGCATCCTTCTTCCATAACTATGCCTTTGGGCCATGATAATCAGCGTGAGAAGCAGAGACCAGATTTAAGAGCTTTCATCTGGAAGCTGATTTGTATTCTTCCACTACGTGCGGCTCCTCCATGGGTCTGCATCAGACTGCACTGGAGCAGCACCGCTGTGCAGCTCCCTCAAATTCAGAGCAGATAACCCTACCATCGCCAAGCAAACCTTCTAAAGGGGTATCAAAGATCAGAGGACACTGTTGACTTATTTTATCCTCCTTGTTTCCCCAAGAGGTTGCCCTGAGACCATACTCATGTAGTAGTTCTACTTTACAGCCAGGATTGTCGAGGGGAAAAAAAAATACACTACTGTACAGTAATTTATAATAAATCACTCATGAAGCCATCAATTTAATCTTCATTATAACCTATTACTACAAAGATTTCTATAGTATGACAGAAGACTTACTGGGTATAAAGATTTGCCTGAGGGCTGAATGTAATCAGAGATGGGACAGAATAAAAACACAACTAGCTTGTTAGTACTGCTACACAGAAACGTATGAGAAACTGTTAATGGTGAAACTCATGGGAAAAGATGGATTTTTCACACTAGCTCTTCTCAGGAAGTCAAGACCTTGCCACATTCAATACGTTTTTCGCAGTGATATTCCCACTGATTTGAGGAAGACATCTGGTTTAGCCTACGGAAAATTCTTATTCCCCAACACCTGCTTTTTGCAAGGTCCAGTGGAATTTAGTCCAGTAATCAGGGAGAGTGAAGGATGAGTAAATGGTTTGGAACTGTAAAATTATGTTTTCCTTACTCTTTAAGAATACTCCTCAAAAAAACCCACCCAGAAACAGTATTGGAGGAGATAGAGACACATGAATAATCAAAAATGCCAGTGCTTTTGTAGAGTGGGATTGTCTCTTCCCTTCTGCAAGTCAGGTTCCCTCACAACTGACCAAACCAGGTAAAACCAGTGGAGAATGGAAAACCTCCAAGATTATAGCTCGGTCCAAAGCAGCACATCACTTCCTTACCTCATGCCTGAGGACCTATGGTTTTGTGGAATCTTAACATTATTCTCATGTCTTGTTTTCTTCAACCTGCCAAATGAAGCAAAACATTTATTTTGTAGCCCATAATATACCTGTAGCGTGAGCTGTCAGCTTATATTGACTAGATTCAAGTGATCAAAACCCAAGTAATTACAGGCACATACCAACCCACAGTGAATCTTGGTACATACAAATACCTGGTAAATGCCATTTGCTCTCGCAAAGTAATTGGGTCATGGATTTCTCCACTTCAACTAAACACAAAATTCATACACCTACTCATAAGGACAAGAATAAGGGATTTGGTGAGGTGGTCGCCAGAAGGGAAGGTCTCTCTCCTGCATCCCTTGTGGCATCATGCCTTCCCATCATCCCAGCTAAGCCCTTTGCCCCATCTCAGCACTCTTGCTCACAGCACTCTTTGCTGACCTAATTGCATTCATTAGCCCAGCAAACGACTATTTCTTGGGAAATTGTCCCACCGTGGGGGAGGAAGTGCTTGAGGTGAACTAGCTCACTGCAGGACACAACGGGAGACGTGTCTATAGCACAGGGGGGTAAAAACACACTCTCAGCCAGACTGAACCCAAATATCAGTGCTTGTTTTTGCAAATGAATTAACATAGCATTTTCAACTCACTTTATTTCTCCAGAAACTAGGTAACTAGTCTTTTGACAATGCATAGAGTGGGATGCAAGCTTGGATGAGGTTGAAAAGAATCAAAGGAAACAGAAAAATGGAAAATACTCTTTATGGGTAGAAAAGAGTGAAGAGAGGAAAACAAAGCCTGACTGGCTCAAGAACGAGGATTCCTGAAGCAAACCACCTTTCGCCTAACCCCTTTTAGTCACACACAGATCAGAGCTCCTATTTGTTTTTCTATGCTGACTCAGAGGGCCAGAAACCCAGCTGGACGTGCGTGGGACAAATTGATGGCTGAAACACATTCTACAACGTGCTGGAAATTGAGAACTGAGGAACTCATTGCCAAACATGCCTGGGTTCTCAGCCAGGGCTCTTACCTGAAGTGCTAATCACAGCACGGCTCCACCGACAGTTTATTTTCCACAAAAGCTTATTGCAGATATTTGCAAATCACTACTCAATCTGCAATAGGCCAGTACCATAGAATGTAAAAATACTCTGGGTAATAAAATTCTACCTACAAAATAGATCAATACGTTACCGTTCACGCAGACATGAGAGTTCACATACATGTATCCTAACAGATTTTTCGTTAGATCTAGATCTCAAATACTGTTCACCCCCCAATTTCTTTTTCTCCTCTATCTACCTCTGCCTGAACGTTTCTGAGCTGCTGTACAGGCAGACATTAAAATACTGCCAGCTTCCACTCATCTGAACTACCTACAACTTCCTTCTTCAAAGCATTCAACTTCTCGATCCTCAAATTTGTTTCTTTTAAAAGCACCTTGATGCATACGCAGCCTCACCTGTAGATCCCCACCTCTGGGGACAGGCAGAGTTGTGTCCTTCATTGCCATTCATCCCTTCCCTATCTGCCTCGAGTTTTAAGTTCCTCCCTCCTCAACTCATTCTATTGCCATGGATTGAGCATTTCTTGGAATGCATCATCTCATTCCTGTCTGCCAGCCTCGGCTGCCTTCTGCTGAAGACATATGGAGAGCATTCTTTCTCCTTGAGGGGTGACCAAGCAGACAAGGCCCCGAGTGCAAACCCTCCGCAGCAAAAAATGTTGGGAATTGCACAGCTTCAGAAGCAGCTCTAGGGAGCAGAAGCGGAAAAAATTGCAACAGCAGAGACAAAAGCATTTCCCTCTGCTGACCCAAACAATGTTTACTGAAGCTGATGATTGATATTGCTCCTTAAAACAATTCTTTTTTAATCATCAGTTTTTGCTAATGAAGTTGGGCTGTCAGAGTGGGGGAAGGAGAGCCGCTCGGGGCAGTTGACTTCCCATTTGCAGTTGGAACATGTCTCCTCCGGGTATGCAACCACAGATAGCCAAAGTTCAAGAATCTTGCTGCTTTGCCAGCAAACTGATCCAGCCAACTGCTAATCTGTTCTTCAAGATACCATGGTCACATAAGATAACATTCAGAATTCCATTAACCTAGAAGATTTCAACCACTCTTTCCTTCCACCTCACAAATAAAAAGTAAATGAGATCAAGTTTTCCCTCACATATTATTCTCACAGCATTTGTCGTGTTTCAGGTCTATTTCTTGTCTGAATCATTAAAGTGCCTTGATGCACAACGGATTAAGTACTTAAATAAATAGTTCACTTTTCCTCTAAATTGCAAAAGTGATTTCAATTTTTTAAGCTGTTCAGAGTAAACATTTTAAAAAGGTAAACATCCTATCCATTGTGCAAATACAGAATGTATTTTCATGGGCCAACTTGCCTAAAAATGTCTATAAATGCTTGTAGTAAAAGACAAAAGTAAAAAAAAAAAAACCACCGTATTTTTTTTTCTATTCTTGTTTTCAAATATAGAATAACTATTTTGGATTCAACGGACACAAGCTTGAACTACTAAGAACCAGACTGGCAAGTCAGCCAGGTATTTTCAGTGACCCCGCAGCAGAGGTGGTTTATGGCAGAGTGAAAAATCCCTGCCTTGCTTGGACTGTAAACACTCCTGGGAGAAAAGAGGAGCAGCTCTAACCCTCAGTTCATCTGCTGCCCAGAAGAAGGAGCCCCAGGTACCAAAATGCCTTACTCCAAACACTCTTAACAACAGTGCTTCTCTAGCAGAGCCTGTCTTTAGAAACAATACAGAAATATTTGTTTAGATACTGTTTATTTCAGCATGAAAGATGCTGGCCAAACATTTCCCTTATGTTATTTTTATGCCCCAGGGCAGTCTCAGATGGGGATTGATGTCATTTGCTTGGAATAGTTGCTGTAAAAGTAAAGATGCTTATTTTTCAGCCAGGAAATCCAGCACGAAAATAGAGAGAGGCTGAACTTAGCACCTTCTCCTGTGGCCAGCACACGCTGCTCTCTGACTACATGTCACATCTGGTTCTGCCCTCCAGTCTTGCCACAGTTTACAAGTCACATTCACAATTCCTGAAAGTGTCTGGAGCCTAAGCTCGAAGCCTGTCACCCTGGGCTCCCTGCAGAGCTAACTTAGAGAATTCTAAATCTCTGAGAGGCAGCTCAACCCATGGGAGCAACTAAACAAACCTATTTCTTTGCACCATCTTCACAGAGCAAGGGGACTCCTAATTTGGGAGGCTTATAGATGTACTTTAGGTTTGACAGAATTAAATCCATGAAGCAGCCCAAATCACACATTATGTAAGTCAAATTTAGACCCACTATGACCACAAAGGGACTTATTTGACACTGTTAAAATAAATCTCCACATAAATCTATATGAACAATCAATCGGAATCATTGAATAAAGATCCAGTTTCCTCTTTTATAATTCTGTCTTGAGTTAAATATCTGTTCAGACTTACCCTCTATTGCTCCTGTATTTCCCATGAAGTGTGTTATCCCTGATACAACTACCTAGCTCATGTCCTCTCCTGGGCTGAAGGAAGCACCAGGTTCCCACCTCCTCACAGCAGGCACAAGAAGTCCCAGTACATTCCAAGACAGAGCTTTCCTTCGGGTCAGGCTCCAAATAAGATGGATGCTTTCAGATGACAGGCTCCATACAATGACAAGTGCTTCGTACTTCCAAATAAATAACACATAAATGCATCTCATAATGAATTATAGGTACAGTTCAAGCCTCACAATTACATCTGCATCTGCTCAGGGGTGTTTGCCAACAGTGTATCATAAATACTTTATATCTGACTCTAGTCATTTCCACAGTGAAAATACCTCTGTGCTTGGGTTGTCCTCATTAGCCAAACCACAGATAAGAACTATTCTTCACCATTTTCTTCACCTACAAGGGTTGTTTGGTTGGGGTTTTTTTTTTGTGGGGTTTTTTTGGTTTTTTTTTTTTTTTTTTTTTTTTAAAAAGTGTGTTACAAATCCATTACAATCCCAATCCTCACCCATTGGAAAAGGTTAGGATTTTTTAATGCAGTATCAGTAGCCCATACCTGCAAATTTCATTTGAGAAATACCACTAAAATACCCCAAGAAATATTTCTAAGTGTTAATATTCAGAGACAGGACTCCTGGAATCAAGAGATGAAGGAAACTTCTTCCCTGATAACCTGAGTAATGAGTTGTCCATATTGTAGCCAGAAAATCAGACTCCAGGATCAGTAACGCAATATAGAATTGCAAAAGTGCCATAAAAGTACTCAAAGTCTATTTTAGGGAAGAGAACACAAACACTGACCAAGAAGAAGAAAAAAAAAAGAAAAAAGAAAAAAAGAGGGGGGAAAATGGCTTTGGCTTTAGCATGTGAAATTAGGCAGTGATGTTAGGTGACCTCATAGTACATTTTATGTACTCTTCTGTATTTTTATCCCAGAAATTTCTTAATCCAGCTGTAGCTGGTATTTTTAGTGACATTTATACATCTTCCTTTCTTTGTTTTTAAATATATACAGCTACCTTTGACAAACATTTCTAAAGTAATTCAGGGCCATTTTTCTCCCTCTCTAAAACATTAGCTAGAAAAGCAAATCCATTCATAATAACCTCCACCATACTATACAAAAAACCTGAAGAATTTAATTGGATGGAGACTCATAGGCACGCAGGGCTGCCTCTCATGCAACTGTCTAGATAGGAGGGACAGGCTATATAATACACACACAAAGTAGTAGCTGAGGATACTCCTCACCAAACTGATTCAGTATTTACTGCTCTCATAACACTCCTCAAAGCGAACGATGGGATGTAGTTGCTGGTTTTAATAACTTTTCCTTACATGGAAATAATTCTATTACTTCCCAAGTGTGCTACATTTTTATTTCTCTTTTCTGCTAGCAAATGGGCAACCTGGAAATACAGAGGTCTTCTGTAGTAGTAACAGTAGTATGGAAAAGAGCCAGGAACTTGGTAAGAAGAAATGGATGAAATCCATAGAGAAACTGGATATGTATTGTGATCTAACAGAAACCAATCACTGCCTGGTAAATCAGCACACAAAAAAATCCCCAAAAAGGTTACCCAACCTAAACAACAGGGAAATACAGAGTTATCCTAAAGAATTTAAGAGCACTGAAGGGGAACTAAATTATTGGGGGTGCAAGAGGAAGCCCCCATCTACCCCACAGTACTTGCAGAGGGTATTTTACAATTTCAGACAAAAATGGAATGCAGCCAGACATGCAAGGGAGCACACTGACGGAACAAGGGATCCTTACAAAGGCAGCGTAGTAACTAAAAATGCAGCTCCAGGAAAAATTCTTCAGTGATATTTCTATAGTATATACAGTATTTCTATGTTGTTTCTTTTATTAAAAAGAAAAATAGAAAAAAGGACAAAGAAGCAATTTGCCCTTAACCCTTTCAAACCATTAGCATGCCCTTGGAATACAGCTCTTGCTCTGCATAATACCAGCAGTTCAGAGTGATACCATGCAGGGACCTTTCTCTTATTTCCCCTTCTCTGCTAATTAGACTATTTTTTTAAAAGCACTTACCAAAATTAATGAAGAGACAAGACACTGGTCATAGAGCTATTAAGTCTGTACTGAAAAAGCATATACTGTAGCACAGTGGCACAGTCACCTGCTGCATGCTGCTGACAGGAGATGCGGTTTTTTGCAAGAACTGTACCCAAAACACAAGGAAAAAGTGATTTAGCATCTCAGAGCCCTGAGCCAATTGCAAGATACGGTTTCAGAGAGCTCTGAAAATTCAAGGTTTTTTTTTTTTTAGAGGTCACAATCACATTCATACAACACAGCATAGCTAGCTTTTGTTTAACTTTCCTTGTATGTTTTAAATCCCTTGTTTGTCAGCCATAAAAGTCACTTGTGTAACCATAAATTGTAGTTAATATGGCAATTCCCTCAACATCAGACAGGTTCCATTAAATCTACAGGTTTTCTGCAAAATACATAGTGGAAACGATGATGTTCCACAGTTTGTTTTTTTAATGCATAACAGACCAAGTACATTGAACTACATTAATTATTCTACAAGCTGTACAGGAATATCAAAGAGGCATTTCTATGAGATATGGTTATTACTAAAACATAACCATATGTATATTAATTACAACTGTTCATTAGAGGACACTGAAAATATTTTTGTTCCAGACCATGAAACAATTATCATGGGAAAACACGTCATTGCTTTCCCAGTCTGCTCTGCCCCGGTGCAGGGGTTGCAGTTATTTGCTGTCAGGGGTGAGCGCTATTTTCTCCAACAGATTGGCATTTCCAGGTCGGATGAGGTCAATCCATAGGAGCAGTGTTTTAGGGGCTGCTGCCACGTTATACAACCTGAGCTGGGCTAGTTCAGCCCCGAGCCACTGGGGGCTGGAGACAGAGTTTAGCTGGCTGCCAGGGAGAAGAAAGCAAGCTCGCAGAAAGAGATTGATTTCAATAAATGATAAACTCACGCTCACTAAATGCCTAACACTTCTAAATCAATTAGAGCAGGGCAGAGATGGAACGATACATCATGTCTGCTAGCAAAGACGTTGAAACTATTATTTTCAAAGACTTAATTTCCTTTTTTGATATACTTGGAATAATATTTGCTTCCCCAAGACTAAAGCATCCAAGTTGAGGGCAGGAACATTAAGTCACATGAAGAGTTTTGACAATTTTCATTGAGATTATTTCTGTGAAGGCAAACAGATTTTCAAAGTACTCAAGCTGTGAGAAGGGTGTGTTTGCCTTCTTCCTGGTTTCTGTTTTATATATTCTGGTTTCATTTAAAAGAAAAATAGAAAATTTCCACAGGACTGGGTAGTAGATTCAGAACGCCACAAGTCAAAGCGCAACATGAGGTTCCCTAGATCCAAACAATTTCACCTTTCCAAAGCTGTTCCTTTTACTCCCATTCTTACAGAGGCTGAGCACTGCAGAACTCAGCAGGAAACTCTTTGTTTTCCTTGAAGGGTGGTTTTACAACACATGTCTTTTAGACAATAACTTGGGGGATTCTCCCCTTCTTTTTTTCCTCTCTTTTGTGGTAAAGCTTGAACTTTCAAACAGACATCAATATCTAAATGAAATCACTACAACTGAAGATGGGAAATGTCCTCAAGAAACTGAAAATAATGATTTTGTTACCTTTATCTTTACAGAATAGACAAAGACCTCAGGCTTACAACTCTTAATATATGCTGTATAAAGCACCAGCACTGCCTCAAACACCCATTTCCACCCAATTTCCTCACACTTCTCTGAAACGGTGTTAAGTGAGATTTTGACCTTCTGTTCACAGTGGTGATAGGCCACATATCTTCATTCAAATATATCTCTCCACCTATTTCTCAGTCTAAATTTTTTGAGAATAAATGTTAATTCCAGCCCACTTAAAGGGGAGTCAAGGAATTAATAAGTTACATTAGCCAGAAAGAGATTTTATTCCATAAAAACTTGACGCCAGAAAAAGATAGAAGCTCCTTCTTCCTGACACAAAGAAAAATTTACTATCTTCAAGAAAAATATTTTCAATAATCGTTCTCTTCTAAACATCCTCTATAATAAATATTTTTGTGCAAAATCAGTGACCCAACCCTGTACACACTAAACGACACCTCTCAATCAAGTAGCACTGAAGTGTTAATATTAAATTAACCCAACCTCGGAAAGACTCCCATTTTTCAATGTGCTTGTAATTCTGCAAAGTAACTTCAGTTCCCCAAAGCAAACATCTCAGAGCTACATAAATCACTTCTTAACAAACAAACAGACTATCATGTACATACAGCTTACTATTGCCTGCATATAGCATTTCCCAGGATGCTTCTGACTTCTGGTTCTTCATCTCATAAGAGGCCCATAATAGGCATAAATATTCCTCGAGAAACTAGAGGAGCATTTAAAACCCTTCAACAGCAACCATAAAAGCAAGAATCAAACAAGCAAAAGATCAGCTGTCAACATGGCACAAGACATGAGGAGCCATGTCTCATACAATCTTTTCTGTCAATGAGATGGAACTAAACAGCCAGGGACCCCTGAGTAATGCAGAGTCCTCACTGCACGTATCATCTTCAGGCAACAAGGGCAAGCCAGTTCTAAAAAGGAAATTAAAATACTCCCTACAGGTAATTCAACACTAAGAAAACTATAATAAGGTTAAACAGCTGGTACGACTTACTCAGAATTTACATTTGGAGTTAGTAACTGTACTTTACAGTGATGTTCCAGTGCCTGAAAAGATAAAGAAACTATTCCTGAGATTAAAAGGTACAGCTGGAAGGGCTAAGCATAACAACTTATACCACATAGTTTTAGAGGAGAAAAAAGGTGGAAATACATTAGATTAAGAAAGCAAATGAACACATGAGGGGAAAAAAAAAAATTACTAGTATTTTGCTCCAGACAAATCCGTTTCAACAAAATCTCAGTCTACAACTTTATCAGCTCTGAACATGTGCGAAATTCCACTGAAGACAATAGGACATAGTTATATTTTCAAGTGGTTGTTAGATCAGGGCCTTCCCTCCCAGGGAGAAGTGTTTGCTCAGCAGTGCAATTGCTTACTTCTGGGGAAGATATTACTTCTTTCCTTTACTGCAGTCACTATGGTCTCTTTTATACCATTAAGCTTCTGCAAACCCGCTATCACAAATGTGTGATTCTGTGCCATTCAGCAGAATTGGCCCATTTTGGTTTTTATTAAGTACCTCCCAAATACATTCCTTATCATTTTGAAATTAGGAGCAACATTTTTTTCATTGACAAGAAACATGCAGGATGACAAATACTAAGTCGGTGATATAAATTGGTCACTGACACCCAACATAAATCAGTTTAAATCAGTGGAACTAAGACAAGATAACCAGCTGAAACACGAGTTTTCACGCAGGTGATGAAAGAATAGAGCAATCATAATTCTTCCCTTTCCCACTCTTCCCCAATTTAGACTTAAAAAACAGGATAAAACTATATTTTTACCACAAGATTCCTGAATAAAATATTTTCTCTGAAATATATATTCTAATAAAACTATGCTAGAATAAACATGCTGCAGCATGTTAGAAGACTTATAGCAGTAACAGCTGCCAGATTTCAACTGCACAACCCAGGCAAAAGCTGAAGATGGTTTTTTGTACACTGAACCTTGGAGATGTCATAAATTTCTGAATTATTACATTCCTGTGTTCCTCCTGTCTCCCTTGTGCCAGTTCTGGCCTAAGCATTAGAAAAGAGAAAAACAGAAACCCAAAAAAACAGGTCACAATCCGTAAGGATGAAAACCCCAGAGTTGTAGAGAATACAAGTAGATTCCATAAGTATCACATGCAGAGCCTGGAAACAAGGCGGAAAGCTTCACAACGTATATTTATTTTTGTTCTAAAATATGTATGTCTGCTGCCACAGAAGTTGTGCAGTTCATTCAGCAGCAAACAAATAAGGCATCACAGGAGGGGAAAATAAAATGTAACAAAACCAAACCCAAAAGAAAGCTTATCCTTTGTGCATATCAACCAAGAACTCACTTTCGAGGCAAGAATGATTTCATGATTAAAGCACTGGATGGGGACCCTGGAGGTTTGAATTTAGTTCTTGTCTCTCACAGACCCTTAAGCATGTCCTTAGGCAAGGCGCTACCCTACCTTTTAAATGGAAGCAATATTTTCCAGCCTCTCACCCCTTGTCTTCTTCATTTCTGCAGCAGACTCCTAAGGACAAGGAAAGCTGACACTGAGCAGCAGTTGGCATGAAGGTTTCCTGACCTGGCTCCGGACACCAGCTAGGAGGCAGTGCCAAATAACCCCTCTGCATGCACAGTCCTGCTCTAACAGCCACCACCTGTAGCATCTTCAACCTATCAAAGGAAACCTGGAGGCAGAAGTTTTAAGTGATCCAGGTCTGGGAAACCACACTATGACACGGCGTACATACAGAGTTTTGTTTCATAATCACGAGTCCTCTTGCTAACTAACTCCTTTTGATAAAAGTTCCTCAGCTATAGGAAAAGGACTCAAGAAGGTGGACTGATTATCAAGAGACTCTCCGTCTCTAAGTATGCCAAGAGCCGAGCTTAACTCTGAAGAATATGAATTACCTTCTCCATGTAGTGGCCTCATTAGTCATGCTCACTAAAGATGATTTTAGTAATACAATGAAAACTGAAAAGAGCATAAATAAATTGAATTTCACATAAGACTGAACACCGTAATAGTTGCACTATTAATCTGATTCAACAAAAATGTGAATTGGGATCTGACATCCTGTGTCCATCGCTCAGCAGCGGCAACTATTCATCACTCTAAGAAATAGCATCTCTGCTCCAGCTTCAAGTTCCAGACTGCCCTGGAAATCTCTGCTTAATTCTACACCGAAAACTGGGATTTGAACAAAAGACACAGTATTTAATGAAACAGATATGTGGTTAATTATTGGGCTTTTCAAGATCTACAGAAAACACATGAAATGCAGGAAGACAGCAAACTGAAACATTTATCCAGGAAGATTCTTGCAACAGCAACCACATCCCCAGTTCACTTAGTGGTTAAAAGCATCATCTTAAGATTGAATATAATCAAATTTATCCTGACCTCCTCTTCTACCAACTGTCCTTGTTTTCTCCTATCTTATGATCTAAACATTCAATCTTTATTTACTTTACTGCTATTTGAACAGAAATTTTGAGCTTCTTAAGCTGAGTGCAAAAGAGCACGCAAAGTATATTTAAAACTTCAGAAAGAGATGACTATGTGAAGATTAAATTTCTTGCTGTGAATTTACAGTCTGTCACTGAACTTACATGAAGCTTGGCAGACGTACTGTATCTCCAGACTTAAATAATTTAAGGACAGAAAATATATATTTTTTTCATACATTATTACACGTACAGGTATGTGTAGACCCAGAACATGTTTGATGTGTTTTGTCAACACAGGACTGATTCGTCAGTGTGTGCTGCTGCTCTTTGCATTAGCATTCACATTCCCTTGAATTCAGAAATAAAAATAAAGTCAAAGCCAGAACTCTATTGAAACATCGTCAACAAGCTTTGGGGTCATTTAATGTAATGAGTACATCCAACTAAAGTGGATTATTTGCCATTTCGAGTAAAAGCACTATAAGGGGATTCATCAGCTTTCCATTAGGAAATAGATTTAATAACCTACCTATCTATACTATATGTTATAAAATTGCACTAATACCACTGCAAATGCACTGGAAAGAAACATGAAAGAAGGAAAATAGCTGAAGGACACTGTTACATCATAACTTTATTTTTTTATTATTTTTTCCATTTGAATTATATAAAGGGAAACCAAATGTTTTGGCAAATTTTAGACAGTAAAAAAAGGTCTGTAACCTTCACGTTTTAGTTTTGAATGGGAATGAGCTCTGAAATCCTAAAAAGCTCAAATGGAATTTCAGGTCTCCATATAGCTCCAATAATACAGAAGTTTGTTCAAATCCATGTTATTTGATTGGCACTTTGCTGTGTTTTTATTGCAATAACTTAAAGTTTTTGGCAACTACACATACCAAACTAGCCACATGAAAAGCTGACAAGATGCTGATCTGAGTGAGAAGGTACCTTTCTGTAGAAGCGCTGTTCAGTTGGGTTTAGTTTGCAATTTTTGTTTCATTTGGAGTTTTTTTGGTTTGTTTGGTGGTTGTTTTTTCTTTTTTTTAATACCAGATAATCACTAGCTGTTAAATATTAGAAATAGACTACTTATTTTTCCCTTCAGTACAGCTTAAAAACTATACATTAAACTGATCTATCCCATAGGAGTCCTAAAACGTAAGAAAAAAAGACTCACTCAGAAGCCCAAGTTCACACAAGAGTGACACAGAGATCCCAAGAAAAAGTGAACTTAGTGAAACTGTTTATGAGCCAATTTCCCAATACTAAAGCTGAGGAAATGTTTTCGGGGAATTTCAAACCCCCTGATTCACATTACAGGCTTAGAATAATCTCTTGGACTAAAGGGTGAGGGGAAAGAGAGGGAATATTAGTGCACAAATCACGACTGCAGCTGCTCAATAACGGAAGAGTTGATTTCTTGAACAGTCAGAGTTGCCCATTTACTTGACCAAGTTTGAAATACTGTTTCCCATCTCAAAAATATTGGGTTGTACCCTTTCCCCTCTCCACTAATGAACTCCATAAGCTTCAGAATGACCAGGATTGCCATTTCCCTTCCCTCTTTCTCTTTCACTTCAAATCCTTGTCATCTGTGTGCGTGCACACAGGCACATAATGCCCCTGTCCGCTCCGGTCTTACTCAACTTCAGAAACCGTTCCAAAATTCTGGAGACAGTGTCTGGGGTTTTAATTTGAAAAAGTCATTGAAGCCAAGAAACTGCTGAACTCTTTCCACAGAGATCTTGAAGGAAAAAAATCCTACCAAAACCCCCCAAAACTGTGAAATCCTACTTTTTTTTTTTTGAGAAACATTTTCATAAATTCTAAGTAGAGCACTTAGGTAGTGTGATGACAAGTTCAGTCAGAAGCTGAAAATAGGTTTGGCAACAAAATATCTTGTAAAGACCAGACCAGAAATTTTAACTATCCCTCTCTGTTTCCACATATTGCATCGCTCAACTCTTGCCCTAAACATTGGTCACCCAACCACACCTCCCAAGAGATGGAATAATTTTACATCGCTAATATATCACACACAGAAAAAATCAAAAACTTAAAGAATTTCCTATTAATGACAGATCATCTTCACACATACCATTCTGAAACAGACAATCTGAAGTTTCCAAATCTAGGAGATAAAGGACTTCATAGTAACCTCTATGCAACCTGCATTTACTGTGTTTCTGTGAGCACAGACTGTAGACGTACAGTACATTGCACAAACCAATTAGCTGCAATATTTCACTCCTCAGCCTTTCTACCATCTTCTCTTTTAATTCTGTTTTGTTTAATGTTTGTTTAATCCTGACCATGTAGAAATGTATCTTTTTTATTTCCTTTAAAAATACTTTGGATTTAAAAAAAACAAACAGAAACAAGTTTTATTGCACTCTGGGAATTAGATGAAATTTTCAATTTAAAATATAATAGTAGTTTAAGTTTGTTATTAAAAATTGCTGCAAGAGACAGTTGCACTTCAAGCTGTTCCATAAATTTCATTAAAGTAAGACTCACAATTGCAGCATCTAAACCAACCAGATGCTGCAGTCACAAGACATAAAAAAATCTGTTGAACAAATCCCAAATTTGTTGTTCAAGCAGGACTCCCGTTCTAAGAGCATCCTAAGCTCTGCACTGTTTCATGGGCACCTTCTACAGGTTATTACAAACGTGAACCATTAAGTGAATAAAAAGCCCCATTCACTTTTTCATCCCCATGACAGAATTTCCTCTGTGATGAGTCTTCACAAATGAAATCTAGAGTTTTACTTCTGCCTTTTTCTTGAAGCAAAAGTAAGAACAAAGCAGTGAAGCGGGTAGGAACGATGACACCCCATTCAGCCACGACACACCAATGTTTTGAAGAATCCCCACATGTAAAAGCTTCCCAACAAGTCTAAGATTTTTTAGTTCAATATTCAAATGATGTGATGGCCATTGACTACTGCATTTCAGAAGTATACGTATATACAAGTATATAAATATAGAATTAACACAAAAGCAAGGGAGATGCATCAATAAACTATGGTACTGATCTACAAACAATTGCAATTTTTTTTTCCAGTCAGTTTGAAATTTACAAAGCCAAGCTACAAAATACACGAAACAAGCTACAGGAAACTGCTCAGAGACAAAAGGATACTTAACATCCAGCAGGTAGGCAATACAGCAATTGTAGCAAAATTAACAGATTTAAAGTTGCTTTAGTTACAATATACAGCCCAAAATGGCCAAGTCAAAAGCCCAACAGATTACCTAAAGGGATGGGAAAAAAAAGAAAAGAAAAGGTTAAACGACATTGTCCAAGTTATATCTTCCTAAAACTTTTCTTTTTCAAGTCATACTGTCCAACCAGTGATTAATCAGCTCCAAGCCACAGAACTTGCCAAACTAAAGCACTATCTAAGACGTACCAGTTCGGGGAACAGCGTTTGCTTAAATGATAAAAAATATCTGGCACAGGCAGAACTGGAAAAATGTGGAATATTTGTAATATCCTGACAAACTACATCTACCCAGTACATCAGAATAAAACTGTAACTACAATACAAGCTTGCAGTGAGGAACACAAAGATTTCTTTTTCCCTTCATTACATATGCATGCTCTATAAATTCTGGGCTTATCTGTCACCTACAAGTAAGTCACAAAAAAAAAATCTTGGTTGAGACAAGCTGGTGCAGAGACAGCAATCTCAAGCTCCCACCAGCACATTTCAAAGGTTCAGCTTGACTAATTCCACACACCTCCTACCCCAGCCCGGGTAAAGGCTCTTTTTCTGATGCAGGACACACAGGGTTCATAAGGGTATTGCCTCCTGATCCAAGGGTAAAACGACCTCATCCTTCTGAGCTGTCAGACTGTCTGTCAAACCCTGGCAATTTCAGAGTCTCGACAAGAGACAGAAACGCCTTGCAGGCTTGCCAAATGGCCCTGACACTTGCAACTCTTACGAGCACTAATTCAATATTAAAGTTTCAACTAGTTCCACTCTACAGGAAAGGTCATATTTCAAAAACGATTTTATTCTAAATCAGAACACAAGCTGGAAACACTGAGGATTCCCCCCTGCCCAGCCACCACCCGGCAAACAACAGCAATGTAAGGATGCCTTAGCCCCAAGAGTTACAATCTCACAGCTGGAGCATTTCACAAAAGTGATTTTGAAGCAGGAACAGAGAATTTGAGACACCTTAGCACCAAAGATACAGCACATCATCCTTCCCATTGGCTCGGGGGAGAGGGGAGGAGAGAATCATACACTTCTTAAGCATATAAAGGTCAAATAAAAATGTGGATTTTAAGACTGCTATGGTATTTGACCTTTGCTGCTCATACACGACTTTAGGAAAGAACATTTGCTATAAAATATTGATAAGGCAGGCCTTAAAAAGAGCTTAGCAAAACCTCAGTAATATAAGACCAATTATTAAGTATAAATCCAGTAAGGAGAGTACAGCTTTTTCTCAGAACTGCAGCATGTCTGTGATACTCCTGTCTCTTTGGCAACACAAGGGACAACTGCAGATCAGGTGAACATCCACCACTTCACATGGTAGGGGCAGTGCATTTCAGACCTGTTGGCTAACCAACCACCTAGGAAGACGCTCAATTGAAGATGCCAGCAGTTATCTCAATTGTACGTAGGTATTCAATGATTTTGTACACAAGGACTCACTGAAACAAAGGAAAAAAATAGATGCAAGCTTACAATACTCCTAATTAGCAAACACGGTGAATAAAAACTCCATGCCCTGAGAGACACAGACATACAGCAAATACTTACACAAACAAAAGCAGGTTGTACCAGGGAAATCAGTCCCACAAGCACAGTTGTCCAGTCCAGCAACTTTTGCAGAAGAGCCTGAATTATCATTATCTGAGTAAGCACGTCAATGGAAAGAACTTTCTATTTTCCAAGCACTTCTTGAGATTAGCCTTTTTTCTTAGAGTGTTCCGCTAATTGTTTTTTCTTCACTTGCATCAGCAGGAGACCCAATTATAGCTCTATCTTCAATTTGCAATAACCTCCTTTTTAAATAGCGTAAGTCACCTTTTCACCTTTTATTACAGCGATAGCATAAAGGTCTGATAGAGAAATAGTGCAAATCCTAAATTCCATTTTTCAGAAATAGGATTTTATAATTGTTGGTCACTTTCCTTGATTTAATTTAAATCACATTTGCATCCCAAAATGACCTAGAAGAAACTATTTCACAGTTATAATTTTCTGTATGTAGTTTTAGGTTTTTTATTTTGTAGAAACTACCTCTTATTTTTACTGATTACAATCTTCCTTTTTTTTTTTCCCCCTCCAGAAGTCCCAGCATCACTGAATCTATTGTCACTCACTGAAAGCATTTTTTTAATTATTTTTTTTTTTAATAAATAAGTAGGCCATCTATCCTTGGGCATGCAGACTGTTCACCTTGAAAGCTGCTGTATGAGGTTGGCTGCTACGCACTGGATACACAGACAAACCGGGGCAGTATTTAGTTGGAGTAAACTCCCAAGGTGCTATTAGTCATGATTTCAGAAAGACAGCTCTCACTTCCACCTGGCAAATGCAATTATGCAATAGAAGGGTAGTTCAACAAAATAAACAACAGCTCAGACCAACAATTTACAGAATGACGTGCACTGTCTACTGCAAATGTATTTGATAAAAAAAATTATTTTAAAGGAAAGTGCTCATTCATTTTGGAAACCTGAATCACCAGAAAACCATGCAGTTTTCACATCAAAAGCAATATTATAATCAGTTAATAGCATAACAAAAGTTTTAAAATAGCTTATGTAAGCTAAAGCTTTGAGAGACCTGTTAGCAATAATTAACATTATTGAAAAAGAGATAAGTAAGCTTTGAAAAATGAGCCTTACTCAACTCCACTCAGCACAACCTCTTTCAACCCAAGATAATAACCCCATTGTATTCACCAGAGAAAAGGGAGGTTAAAAAAGGACAGGACTGCAATCTTTAAGATGCCAGAGGAACTAGTAGGACAGTGCTGCTCTTGCTTTTCAGAGAGTAAATGCTTTGAAACAAGGGTAAACACTAAAAGATGACTAGTAAGGTTGGCACTTGCTCATTGAAGCAAATTGATTTACACCTGCCAATAATTCAGGTCTAAAAGTACAAATTATTAAAGCAGTGCATTTTTTTAAACTAGTGACGCAAACCAGCAAGATGTTTCCTAGCTAGGATTTTGATTTTCCTACAGAAGCCAGAAGTAGTCCTGATTCTTCCCCTTTCCACCTTTGAGACTCCGGGCCTGTCTGAATAGCCATGACTCTTCTGCCAGCAAGTCAAAGTCCAAGATCAAGAGAGCAGCCAGAGGCTGTTGTTAGAGGAAGAACTGTCATCCCAAACTCCTCATTCCCATCTCCGATGGGCTGCAATTCAGCCTTCTTGCCCCTCAGAAACACAGAGTGCTTCACGCAACAGTTTCTGCTGCCTCCCTTTCCTTCCCTTGGGCCGTTCAACAGCTAATTCAACCCTTTCTCTACCTGCTGCAGATCTCAGCAGCATCTTTGTAACAGGAGGATGGGGTTGCAACGACTTCCTTCAAGTTACACTTTGATTCCATGGTACTTTCACACCCTTAGGAGGGAAGCACAGCAAATTACAGCATCTTCAAACAGCTGCATGTTTATAGTGACTAGGAAGAGAAGGATAATGGAAAAAAAAAATAATAATCTAGTCTCTGATATTTCTCTTGATCCACTAGGAATCACAACTTAATTTTAACATTAAAACAGTAGCTATGAATAAGTATTTAAATGCGTTTTAGAAGAGGAAAGTTAATATTTTAAACAGAAAAAAAAAAACCAACCAAAAGCTAAAATCAATAGTAGGAGTATAATGCACACCATCCACACCAAGGACTGAAGAACCCAAATGCAATTCCTGATTTTCCTGGAAAGAAATGAAGCATGTATCCTGCCACACCTTCTATCGCAGCCTTACACTCAAAATTTGTAGGGACAGATCCGTAGGAAGGAAGACAATCCTGTGGATTCTACCATCAAAGAACTTTGTCATCAGACACACACCAGGAGTACAACTCAAATACACAGACTTTCAGAAGAAAGATTAGTTTAACACTAATATCAACTTAAAGTTTTTCAGTTTTATGAATTGCACTTGGAGGGAAAGGAAGCACTTCCTAATGCATCCTACTCTGTAACATTTACCTGCATTTCTTCTTTTGTTTCAGGACTAACTAATGCAAAATATAGCAAGGTATGATCTTTAAGCCACGATTTCCCCAATCACTAGTGGGCAGCAGTCACCAGCAGTCTCAATGCAGCTCAGGTCCACAGAAACAAACACTTCAGGCTCCCTGCTGACCCAGGCAAGCACGGGCAAGCACTAAAGCTCTGGGAACAACCCCTCAGGGGCAGTCAAATAAGACACAGCTTTTTATTCAACTACTGTATTATACCCGTTTTCTTCTCTTTGAAGGGCTTTATTTGTATACGTTATGCAAAGATAAGTTAAACATTCTTGGAAACCCACTAACATGAGTATGTATTTCTTGCAGCTGAAGTGCCCATACTGGCTATAGGATCCGAGGGCACCATGGCATATGGGAATCAGTTTCTATGCATGACAAACCAGGATAAATCTTAGATTCCAACCTAAGAAAATAAACAAATAAAATTTTCACCACCACTGTCAGTATAATTAATAAATAATATTTACCACACAGTGACATGAAGACAGAAGGGGTCAACATGGAGAAAGCAACGCGAGTGGCAGCAGCACGACAAGGTCCGTCCTCCCATCCGGCACACACACTGCCATCCAGCAGCCCAGAGAGGAAAAAACACATTTCTGGCTGATGGTGCCACACTGATTGGCACAGCACATGCACGAGGAGCCGGAATAAACGTTATAAACCAGAAAACAATCCTGGCCTGCTCCATGCCCTCAGGTGTCCTAGAGGAATGATGGCTTCACAGGCATCGCCCTCCCGACACGACTATCATCTGCGTTAACACTCCAGCTGATTACAACTGCAGTCATTACTGACAGGAAGACTTTTGTTGACAAGTTTTCACATCAGCTTCGGGAGAGAACAGACAGTGTTTTTATCGCCTTTGGAGATGGGCCCACCCAGAGCCACCTCAGCACCACAGGGGAGATCGGGGAGGCTCACCTGGGCCCTGAGAGAAATGGATGCTGTGGGGCCAACAGCTCTCCCAAAAGGAAAGACGAGGGCTCCTGCAAACACCTTCATCTAAGGGTTCCCACAGGTGAAAGCAATTAAGCTTCCTTTGGGAGAGACCCAATTAGGCACAGCTGCGAGAGAGCACACACAGGCCCTCAAACTGGGGTGGGGTAAGGGCCTGGCCTTCTCACCACGGGGAAACAAATGCAAGAGAGGGACTCCAGGCTGAACAAAACATGGTGTTTGATATAAAAAGTGACAGGCTTGGGTTACTGTCACGTCCACGGTAGCTGTAGCCTGAAGTGAAGTCCAGTTGGGGCTGTGAGGTGGCCCAGCAGGCTTCTGCCTCAGCCTGGGGCCCAGCCATAACTAAAATGTCCTCAGGAGGAGTTGGGGGTGAAGCAGGTCGGGGAGCAAACTGCCCAAATACCTCCAAAATGTGCAAATCACACCTGTCTATGGTAACTTGTCTCTCTGCTTTCATTACAAATGCAAACAAAACTAAAGTATTTTGGAAACTGCAAAATTCAGGATAGGCTGCACTGTCTCTTGGCCAAACAATCAGCCAAAATTGACATCATCAACGAATACCTTCATCTACTTGCAGTTTTTCAGTGAAATAACTGCGAGTTTCTAGTTGGAGAGACACATTCCAGCTAACGCATCCTCCTTTTCAGTGCACCAGTCAAATAACAATCTAATAATAACGAGCTGCTGTATATGTACCTGGTGACTTACAGAAAGCACATTCTAAACAGCACATGGACCCAAAAGAAACAGCACGTTGCTGCCAGCCAGAAAAGACCCCCCCTTTTTGTCCAAAAGTCTGTGTTTATGGAGAAGACACATCTCTGAGACATCCCTGTCACTGCAGCAGGGACAAGAGGGAAATCCTGATGGCACCTTGGTCACAAAACCATGACAGAAGCAGTTCCTGGAACTCTTAACAGGGGCTCAGAGCATCTGAAGCAAATAAACTTGGCCGTTAGGTAACCATAAACTAGCGGTGACTTTCCTAAGTTGGTGGTAGCATTGTGGCATATGCAATAAATAGATTAAAAGTGGTGGAAAATCTGCTGAGCCTCAGCAAAGTACTACCTGTGCTGTGCAATCATTGATAGCTACAGACAAGCTACAGCGCCAGGTAAGCTTATGGGGTTTTAATGTGTGATTAACTTTGGACTTATATCAAAAGGAAACTTTTGTCCAAGGAATTTCATCCATGAATTTTCCACAGAACTGCTTTAGAACCAGTGTGTCTGTGTTGTATTTTATTTCCAAAGCTCCCTGTTCCTGTAATTTCAGCTTCCCCTCAGGGGTGCATTTTCTCAGGAGATCTCCCTGGAAGATTTTGGCTTGCATAGCGCTCCCATTTTTCCACTTGAGAAATTTGGACAGAAATGTTTGAGTAAAGGCGCAGTTTACCGTGCATCATGACTAGCACCCTGGGTCACGCTTGCCTGATGGCTTTAATTCACATGGCTCAGTTCCTTAGCTCTTGGAGGGGCTTTTCTTTCCCTCCATCGCACCACACCGCACGTGCACAGACAGCTCAAGCCAAAGTTCATGAAACCACAGAATTTTCTGGGTTGGAAGAGACCTTTAAGATCACTGAGTCCAATAATTAACCCAACTCTGCCAAAACCACCACTGACTCATATTACTCAGCGCAACTTCTACACATCTTTTAAATACCTCCAGGGATGGTGAGTCCACCACTGCCCTTCCCAGCCTGTTCCAATAATTGACAACCCTTTCTGGAAAGAACCTTTTCCTGATATCCAATCTGAACCTCCCCTGGTGCAACTTGCAGCTGTTTCCTCTTGTCCCATTGCCTGTTCCTTGGGAGAAGAGACCGACCTCCCCTGGCTATACTCTCCTTTCAGGGAGTTGTAGAGAGTGAGAAGGTCTCCCCTCAGCCTCCTTTTCTCCAGGATGAACATCCCTAGCTCCCTCAGCTGCTCTTCACAAGGTTTGTGCTCCAGACCCCTCACTGATCATGACTCGCTCTAGCACCTCAATGTCTTTCTGCTGTCTGAAAAGCAGCGTTCTGGGAAGAAAGACTTGTTGAAAATCCAGAAAGTGCCAGCAAGCCAGCTGCATCTCCATTTTTCCCACTTCCTGGGTCAATGGAGCTCCGTTATATCCCCAGGCCTTATTTATCAGTCTTCAAAAGCACTGTCCCAGGCTGTCTGCCTCCTGCTTTCAACAGCCAGCACATCAGAAATGCCAGCAGGCAGCAGCTACAGAACGCTGCCAAACACACGCGCACGCACGATGTCTAAACAAAAAACCCAGGCCCACAAGGTGAAACCCTAACCACAATGCTGTCATTCTTGCATTCTTTATCTGAGATTTAGCAGGTGTGCAAGCCTCTGTTTTTGAACAGGTGGGAAATGTCATCTTGTCATGAGAGATTCGATGTATAACACTCTAAGGCTCTATAGCAGCGGTTTATGTATCTCACCGTTCATCACCTAACAATGAGACAGAATAGCTTTTGCTATTCTCTGAGTCATAATTTAGTTCGTCAGTTACTGGCAAATATATTTCAGTGTTGCACCCCACAAACATGTAAAAAATATCAAAAGCATTGTATTGTTAATAATAGGGCTGTAAGTCATTCACGGCAATTAAACTTCTGCTACAATTAAATCTCTTCTGACCATAACGCTGTTCCTGTTATGCCATGTTACTATTGCACAGTGAAAAGTACAAATAAACTTATATCCTACAGGAAAACGTAATGAGGTATACAAACTTGGTTTAAGTGCTTTTAAACATTGTTCTAGGGAAACAAAAACTGGCATAAAAATACATGATATAAAGATTTCACACCAAAAAAGTATTTTTCTTTGATTACCTTTCTCGACAAGTATGCCCACTGATTTCCAGTTATATTCCAGTACTAGATATTTTATCTAATAGATATTTTGAGCTTTGGCAGAAAATTTTTAACTGTCATTTCCCAGTTGGGAGAATCAATGAAATGATAGCACTATCACAACAGCGTGTCTGAATTCACACCCTCAGCCAGCAATACTGCTTTATTATTTAAAGTATTATTTAACATTCTGTTGGGTTTGTGTTCATAATTTACTTTCTTCTCATAACATTGTTATGTTGTCTGCATCAGCAAAACCCAGGAAATCAGTAAAAAACTTAGCCAACAAGATTTTGAGACCAAAACTCCTTTTCAAGGGATAAAGAAAACCATTTCACTGGACCTAATATCAAGCCTTTCTTTCCAGCAGCTCTGGTCCTAGATATGTCAAAATTTCTGGCTCACTCCCATTTCAGAAGGAGGCAAAAGTTACTTTTTTGAGGACTTAAGCCCACTTTTATTTTGCACTGGGTTTCTGTGCACTTTAACCCCACACTCTAGAAAGATGAATTCAAACCAAAATAAGCAGGGACAAGGAATCCCAGAATGATGGAGGAGCTATTGTAGAAAATAAAACCTTTGGCATCTTTAGTCTTAGCAAATCAAAGGCTGAGAGTGTTATTTACAGGGGGCAGCCATATCCCACTGGAAAAGTGAAACCAAACCCTCCCAATACTACACTTTGATGGGTGAGCTGGAGCCAGTTATGAAAGGAACTAAGACGTTGTAGCTGCCACTGATTGCCAGCAAATAGATTTTTCGGCCCCAAAAGATTTTTTAGAGTTCAGTGTTTGTGCCTTGCCATGACAGAGGAGGGCTGGGGGATGAAGTGGTCACAGAGGGGCCTGAGCCAGAGTCTTGTTTCAAGGTGAGTGACCTCTGCAGGACAAGAGCCCAGTGATTCCTCACCACCCAGGTGCAGCTTTCAAAAAAATCATTTTTATTTTTTTTGTTTCCTAAATTGCATTAATTACCCAGTCTTGCCTTGCAGGGAAAAGCAGTTAGTCATTAAAGCATAGTGGCAGGAATCATGAGGTTGGAATCTCTCTTAACTCTTTCAAAGCTTTGTTGTGTTGCTTCCTAATCTCCTTCTGCACCGCTGAAATCAGTATTTTGCTGTCTCTCACGAGGGAGCCAGCAGATAACTGATGGATTATTGAAATCGCTTTCTGAAAACTCTCCTGGCACCTATCTGCATCTGTAGATGTCCAAACGCATTTAAAATCTGGCCTTCAAGTCCTCCAGGTTGGTAAAGCATGGCTAGAGATGTGCTACAGAGGTGCAAAGTGTTACCTCAGTTATTAAGTATACACGTTGCCTTGGATACAAGTCAGGCTAAGTTGGGGTTTTTTTGCTATATGCTAATAGGCTTTTGCAAATTAATTAATGAAGGAATTGGGCATGCTAAGAGAATTACTTGAACGATGCCTGAAGGATTACTAGTTTTTTGACTTAATTTGCTTGAAAAATTGAAAGGAGGCAGAAAATGTTGGGTTGTGTGTCTGAGTCTTTATACTGTACAAAAATAAAACAAGTAGAATAAAAGCACCTTTTCTGTTGTACACAGAAACAAGGAGAGTCACCAGAGAGCTTTGCAGCATTCCATGTTATTCCTGTTGCTAAGGAAAATTTCCCTCATCTGTGCTCAGCAAGGCATCCTCAATAATTCCTCCACAGAAGGATGGCATTGCAGATCGGTGTCAAAACAATCAGCTGATAATCAACCAGAAAACCAGTCACTGAAAAGTTTTACCAGGATAGTTCCTGATTTATTTTAGGAGCCTGGAGGAAGGATAGCACGCCTGTATGATTACTCTCATCCCAACAGAATTTCCCTTGAGAGGCCAAACAGAAAGAAACAAGAGTAAAACTAATCGTTTGGCTTGGATGTCGTTGGCATTGGCCCACGAGCTTGCTGTCTCTTTATGTACATGGTAAGTAAGGGTGTGCCACCTAATTTATGTTGTAAGATTTCTTACTCTTTTCCGGCAAAGGTTTACTTGCTCTCATTATGTAAGTCTCGAGTAGCCATCTAGCAGCTACTTCTATCATGCCCTTTGATACAAATCAAATACTCTACAAATACTATGTTTCCTTGGGGAGTTTGGAATCATGACTCAGCCAGATTTCACAATACAATAAAGGAAGGGGAGCTTTGGTCTCTCTCTCTTCCTCCACGCAAGAGGTCTTCTGCTCCAGCACCACCTCACTGACCTCCATCTTCCAGCAGTGTTTCACCACTGACACGCCAAGAAACGGCACTTATCTGGTGTGAGCCTGCTCTGACACCTTCCCAAGGAGGCAGCTCCCAGCAATCACTCGTTAGGGAGGATTAAACTTACTGCTTTCCCCTGTCCATTCTGTCTAATAGTCACTAATGACCTTATGCTCTACGCTTCTGTCTAATTGCTTTTTAAAGCCATTTGCACTTTTGCCTAGTGTTAAAATATGCACATTACTGGTCCCAGTAGTGTTCCTCTCATAGAAGATTTGATACAGAAGACAGCAGACCAAACTTTCATTTGATTTATGCTTAAGTATGGTAAAAATAAGAAAAAAGAAAGAGTTCTTTCCTCTTGTTTCTTCTTCATCTCCTGGATGAGAGCCCACAAAACAATCTGAACACCTCCAGCACCAGTGCGTGACCTCCTGTACCAGCCCGTTGAACGTGACCACCAGTTTACTTCCTCTGGAACCTGCCAAAACTAGTCTGATGCTATGGTGGATAAAACTGCAAGCAATTCCCTCTTTCCAGCAAATTGAGAGCCTCAAAGGGATACCATTTCTTTTCAGATGGCTTAGGTTTTGCTCACAAGACCTTAGCTTTCATCTTGGCTAGCGGTGAATCTGAAGGAACAGGAAACACTGAAGTATTGTGGTACGTCTAGAATATGAAAGATACATTCTGTTGCTTCTTTGATGTCTCATGAAAGAAAACTGAAAAAATACAAATGCAGTGTCATTAAAACACGTTACTAATCCAGCTGGGATTGAGAGGCTCGTGCTTTATAAATTTCTGCTCAATAATACTTCAAACTACGGTTTGTAATCTATTGAGGAAACTGTCATGTATAATGGGTTTCAAGATAACAATGAATTTTCAACTTTCTTGAGTGCAATAGAGATGACAATTTTGTACCACCATTTTGAACCATCTTGGAGTGGCGGTTGCTGGTTAGAGAACAAAAAGCCAAACGGTATGGTTTAGGTGTACAGAAAATGGAAGATAATGATGCATGAAATAAATGGAGAAGAACTGAGGAAAATACTGGAAAGTGGAAGTGCAGAAAACAGTTTGACCCACCAGTGAGCCTAGTCCTATTTCTATGGAAATGAGCTCATTACTGCTAATTTATTTTTTTTTTTAAGCTCCTGGTTGATTCGTGAAGTGCTTTTTGAATTCCGATAAGGGCTTCATGAATCACTGAAAAAAAAAACATTTGAACAAAATATCCAGAGTCAAATGATTACCAACTCCCCTAGATTAATCAGCTGTCTGAGCACTTTATCTAACAGAGCATGCACGAGGAGAGCCAGCTTTTTCCCCTGGTATCATAAGTCTATAATGTTTCATTCTGCAAAGAAAAGGGATCATGCTTCTGAAATCTAATTCAGGACAGTTACTCCATCCAAGAGCCTATATTAAATAGGAAAGACATCTTTGATTTTTTTCCCCCTGCTGTTTCCATGTTTGATCTGATTTAGAAATCGGCATCATGAGAATTGGCCACAGAATTGCTTCTCCTTCCTCAAAAACAGGAGCACCTGTGGTTTTCATACAAACGGCGCTTCCACGTTGGTAACCAAGTCAGCACTGGCTGCGGGCGTCCCTAAGCAGGCAAGGGAAATGCCCCAGGGCCAAAACACTGCCTCATCTTAAGCCTTCCGGATGCTGAAGTAAAAATCAAATCAAGCAATGGATTAAAAAAGCACGTGAGATTTATGTATTTTAGAAACCCAGCCATTTGTAAGGCTGTCTGTAGACGTGAACAGGGTCGATGTCTGTGGCAGCGGTATTTTTAGCGGAGCGATGCTGCCTGACTCTACCTGTTACACGTACAGCATGTTCACTGAACACCTTCTATTAATTCTCTAAGCACTTCAAAAAGAACGCCCTGAGCAATTTCGGTGAGACTCTGCTAATTTGCCTTGTACTAATTTCCAAGGTGTGTGTAGGTCACGAGCATTCTCCAGCGCAGATATCGGAACAACGCACTCACTAGAAATTACACAAAATAAATCTAATCCTACTGCATGTAAGCGCCTCCTGTCTCTTTTCCAAAACCTTTTGCACTTTAGAAATGACTCGAGATATAAGACTTCATAGGTGGCAAATAGAACAGAAGTAACTGGTCCTCACCAGACAGTCACACGCTGTCCCAAGAATCTGCCTTCTTTAAACAGTTACAGGACTCTGCACTAATTGTAAGTAATGAGTTAATTGACATTCCAAGTGCCGAGCATTTGGATTAGCTTTTAAAAAAAAAATATTATGTAGAGATGGATGAACACACACACACACATCATTCTGCTCTTATGACAGACCTTTTCATTTTAAGACTAACTGGAGGTTCAAAGATAAATTTCATGACAAATGACATGAGGAATTACACTGCTGTAAATAAGAAAAAAAATGGTTTATATGACTTCACTGGATTGATACAGATCTATCCTGATTTAATTTTTATAGAATTCAGAATTAATTTTGGAAGAAGGTTATAAAGTTATAAAGCATTACGCTACTCAGTTAATAATGTTATTAATAATGCAAAGACGGCACTTTCATTGTATATATTCGCATACATTCGGGCAGGATGTGAGACACAAAAGCCGCTTTGTTAAAATACTTCCAAGGTTTTCTTTTTGCATCTTGCTTTTCTCCACTTCTTAGGGCAGCAGCAGCACACAGAAATCAGCATTTGAAGAAAAACAAAGGCAGAGGATTGATGTGGAAAAGGAAAATATCGGAAGTTATTTCTCTTCACTGTGAAATCTCATGACAAAGTTGTAGAGGTGAATGCAACTTTGGAGTGAAAGTTTGTGGGCTCTGCTTACGAAGCGCAAGGGGAAGGTCCCAAAGCCCTCTCTTACCCAGACCTTACACTCACAGGCTTTTTAATTGCATCTTGATTTATGACATTATTGATGGCTCATTCATTTCCTATCTCCCTCAAGGGAAGGCCATGGCGTAGGATGCAAGAACTATTTATTATTTCCAATTATTTTGAAAAAGATAAATAATAACAAAGATTATTTTCTCTTTGTTATTTATTTCCCCTTGCAGTTGGGAATAACGATACCTCTTTCTATTCCGTTCTTTGAATTCAAGATGATGAAACCCCTATTCAAATTAAATTAAAATACAGTAGTATCATTACAAATGAACCAAGACCAGTGCTCCCTTAAGCTGGGTGCAAAACAGACCCACACCAACAGGTAGTTGTCACTCTAAAATTGAAAGGACGGGTGAATCACATCAAAATAATAAACCCCAGAAGTATCTTGTTAGTGCTGCCAATCAGAAATAAGGAAAAAAAAACCCTTTTCCTTTATTTTAATTATTTATATGGGGTTATTATAACAGAGAACAAGAGGATATAAAGGCAAATAATTCAGAACTTAAATCACTGGGAAAAGATGATCCTGGGAAGGATCTGGAGAATCTGAGGTAGAAATCCTCTAAGGAAGGCTGCTGGAAGCAGCAGTGACTCAGCACAAGGGAGAATTCCAGAAAAAAAAACCCAAAATGTATTGCTGTTACATCTCAAATCAGGCTGTGTTCTCTATGCTCCCTCGGAGAGTTATGGTTTGCCAGAATTAGCCTCTTTCACAGCTCCAGAGAGACAACCCCAGCTCCAGTCAGACTCAGCACAGAAACCCACAAAGATTTTAAGAAGGTACATGGAATACTGAGTATTTTACGTGTTTGTCATTCCATAAGCACATTCAGCATAAAAAATAAAAAAAAAGAGCATATTGTATTGCTTCACACAGTAAAGCACAACTTGCAAAGTTGAGGTAGAAGTTTGATTTACAGATTGAATGCTATTTAAGTGATGAAGGTTCTCTCTCCTTTCCTTACTGAAGTTCTTTAACGATAACTTCCTTTACATAATTTTGTTTTAAGGCTAAGAATTATGTAATGCAGAAGATTCCAGTTATGCAGCTTCATGTGACACACAAGGCTCACTCATTACTATGGAAAACAAGACATTTCCATTCTGCTGAAGAAATTTCACTGGCAGAAATCTCTTCTGAGGAATCCTACCCAGCCCAATACAGTAACTGGGAGAACAGGATCCAAGCACTCTTTGCATGAATATTGCCATTTTTCCTCCAGAAATTCAAGCAGCTGGACCTTATTCTCTTACTTCCCTGCACTTCTCTACTAACATAATATAATGGGCTGCCTTTTTCAACAAACAGCCCTTTGATTGGGTGGGATCATGCTTTTGTTTTCTCCTAGTTAAAAAAAAAAAAAAAAAAAAAAACACCAACATTAAATCATACAGAAGTGTGACTGGATCATAATTCTTCATCCCTTTTTCTCTCCAGGCTAGAATCCGCACACAAGCTCCCACAGGAACCTGAGCTTTGGCCAAACAAGCTGGTTGTGATGTGGGCTCAGGCTGATGCTCTCATTTTGCTCCCAACGGTGGCACTTTTTTTCCTTGAAGGGGGAAGGCAGTTGCTGAAACTGTTTGCTGATGGTTACAAGTATTCTCTAGCATTATGGCTTCCTAATCAGTACCTAACTAGCCACACAGCACTAGTTTGGCTTATTTGGAGCTACTGGGTGACATTAAAAGACTCGATGCCAATGGAGTAAACAGTTTCCCAACACTCAAGGTCCTGTCTTATGGACACCTCAGGATTCCACGTACCGAAAGATGTGTGATGCCTGTAACACAAACTGCTTTATGCAACGGGGTTTATGCTGCGACGTATTTGACAGCTCTGCCACAACTGAGCTCTGCTCAATAAAGAAGTTTTGGTTGCCTCAAAGAATTACTTTTTTTAAACTAGTGCATGCTCCATTACCATGCCACAGAAATGAAACAGCAGAGCTACTTATTTTCCCACTGTCAGCCAAGATAACGCTACTTATGTGTCCCTGAAGAATAGCTGCAAAGCTCGGCCCATCCGCAGTGTCCAAGTCTGCTACGAGCTCTACAATAAGCCCAAAACTCTTTATTAAAAAAAAATATTTACAGAGATGCCTCAATGGTGTTTCCTGGCTGTGTGTACGCAGCGTATCATTCCCCCAGATTCCCCTTTCTCCCCTCAGGATAGACACATTCATGTGTACAGTTAAAAAATCATATCACAATCCATAGCCAGTCGATATAAAACCACCAGAAAGATAAAATCATTGATCCAAATACACAGCCCTGATGAAGTCAGTGCCCTGAGTGAGTGCAGAGACCAAGCAACCCAGTACTCAAGTGGTTTCCCTTTTAATTGTATTGTGCCTTCTACATCCTCCTCAGGAACCAAAAAAAATAGCGCGGTGCCAGTCTGTGCCCTCTCCCTCTGAGGATTAAAAAGCTCTGCCATCGTGTATTCACACTTATTCACACTTCTTAAACAAGCATGCTGAATTAAGAGCACTTACTCAGAACCTTATTTTTTTCTGTAATACTGATTAACGGTACTTTCATCTAGAAAATTTTAAACACATGTTTTACTTTTCATCACATGAATGTTGACAGACCTCCTTTATCAGGACTTTAATTAACCGCAGGTAAGGGAGGCAGAGCGAGTGTGACGTGCTATTACTTCAGCTTGATTTCAAGTCTGCTTGTGAGAGTTCCTCTCAACTCAGAGCTGAAATTGTCTTATCTCCTACATTCCTAGGATTACTGTTTCATGTAAATGTCATTTTTGCTGTCCAAAACATTAAAAAAAACCCCACACCAGTGCGGTGTAACGACTGCCTCTTTGTGAGAGACATGAGGGAAGCTGTATGCTTTTGATCAAAGACAAGATCCTGACTTCAAAGTAACACCTTGTCTGTAAATATATTACACAGTGCTCCTCGCAAAGAAAGGGGGATTCCTTGATTTCAAATAACCTCAGGCTAATACCGTGGGATTTGCCCGAATTGCAGAGTTTAATCTTACTCCTCTGAATACTTACAGAAAATTAGACAAAAAAGACTTTAAAGACTCCGGGTTCTTGCCTCTTCTCATTTCTGTGAGTCTGATGGAATGCAGTCCAACACTTCGCTGGAAGAACACCCAGATTAGTGTGGACTGAGAGAAGAATGTGGAAAAATTACAAATTTCAGAAGTATCAGAGATGTCTTTTTAAACCTAACTCTTCCCTCCAATGACAGAAAGCAGTGACTGTTTGCCTGCAGATGCTCTACCACTAACTGCACTGGGATCTTCTGTTATTTTTTCTATCACTGTTGGAGATGTTTCCGTTATTTCTTTTGTTGCTGCAGTCTAGAAAAGCCAAACAAAATTCCAGATCATCTTCAACTTCTTTGAAGATGTTAGGGAAGGACATTAAGTTATTTCATAACATGCTAATCAGCACGGACCATGGTGGTAGAACCGAATTTTGGGTTTCAGAATTCTAAGTGTTGAGGTTATTTTCAGATATCCTGTTGTTTTACTAAAACTTCTTGTATCTTTCAACAGTGGAAACCAAAAAGTTCCATTTAGCTAAAGTGAATGTTCAATATGCTAGAGAAATGTAGAAGCTGTTATTTCTAATTAGGGATTAAAACCTCCTGAACTGTTAATAAGCTGAAACAAGGCTTTGTTTCTGCCATCTTTACTCCCAAGGTGTGCATCTCCTCATTTTCATTAAATGGATTTGCTGCAGTAAATGCATTGCAAAAAGTGCTCCAAGTTCCTTATAGAATCAGAGAATGATTTGGGTGGGAAGGGACCTTAAAGCCCACCCAGTGCCGCCCCCTGCCCTGGGCAGGGACACCTCCCACCAGACCAGGTTGCTCCAAGCCCCATCCAGCCTGGCCTTGAAGCCCTCCAGGAATGGGGCAGCCACAGCTTCTCTGGGCAACCTGGGCCAGGTTCTCACCACCCTCACACCAAAGAATTTCTTCTTACTATCTAATCTAAATCTCCCTTCTTTTTGTCCTATCCCTACATTTCCTGATAATGACTCCCTCCCCAAATCCTCCTCTGGATTCGAAATGGATCAGTTCCTCCCAGGTTCCTACACCAATATTTTCACTACCAAGCAAAGCATAATCCTTAGCCAGAAAATTAAGGCAAATTTGTCCCAAATCAGGTGGTTCCCATCCTTCCTCTACCAGCACTGTTAATCTAAAATAAAACCTTTCCCAATGTGAGGATGCAGATCATGAGGCAACTTTCCTGTTAAAGGTCTGCTGGAGACTAACAGCCATGGAACAAACCAACACAACGTGGGGAAACAACTCCTCCAACATTTATGTAAAATGTGAACCTACAAAGATGTTCTCAATTTACACGAAACCAGACCAGACACTTTCCAGGACTCACGCTGCAAAGATCTGACAGTCACTGTTTGTGCCATTAGCAGAGAATCCATAACCTTTAATATGCTTGGTTGCATCTTGCCATCTCTAGGCTCCCTTCTTGCAGTGAAACTTCCACAACTTCTTGACGGGTGAAAAATTAAAGAGTGTAGCAAGTACAGAGGGAATTTGCAGTTTGTACAAGCTCAGACTTAACTGAAAAGCTAAAGGCATACCTGGAAACACTTTTAAAATATCTAAAATTCATGACTACTTTTCAGTTTGCAGCTGAGACATAAATATGTGTAATGAGCATGTAACAGACATCTTACCTCTCCTGCATGGATATATATCTGCTGCTTCACTCTCCCCTGGAAGCAGAGTGATTTAATGTGCTTTGCTTGGTAAGTCACCCTCCAGCAAAATAAATTTGATTTCTGCTGCAATCAAAAGAATTTAAACAAAATCACCTATCAGCTCCCCCCAGGTTCATTTACCCAGACATCTATTGCAGGCTTTCTTTTCAATATAGAGAAATTAAACAAGGTTTGTCTGAGGCAGTCTTCACGGTTCTCTAAGGACAGGTGTGAAGTCTAGTTTCCGACGGCCACATCTCTCACATGCAGCATGTTTCCTGAGCCCAGGGCTCTCTGCAGCTCCCTGTGAATGAGTCACTTCCCCAGTCAGGCTGGTCCTTTGCATCCCTCTGCCTTTTAAAAGCAAAGGGCTAGCAAAGAAAGGAAAAGAAGAGGACTCTCTGTGTCCCTGCCACCCTGCCCTGCACATACCACACTCATCGGTCTCCAGATAAACAAGGAAAAAGAATGGCAAAGTGCAATGAAGCAAAATCAGCTTTTAAAAGATTTATTTCCATTCTAAGCCTGTGGTTTAAGTTTTAAATAATTGCTCTGGCCAATCTGTAGGCCCAGCCTTGGTGATGACCCAGCAGCAGCCTGGAATCGCAGAGGTGTCAGACATTCTGCATTTCCCTTTCCTTGTAGTCTGCCTCACCGCTTCATGCATCACATGCAGTGCATGAAAATCATTGCAAAACACACCCTTTTGCTCAACAATGTTTTTAATCATCCTGCCCTTAACACAATATTTAAACCATCAGAAGTGAGCTCCTGCTATTTAGTTTTGCCCTACCATCTCTTTAATAACAGAATCTGAAAATTTTCCTTGAAAGGGAAATCAGAAACCTGCGCACTTACTCATCCAGTGTAACAAGGAATTTCAACCTGCAATCTTGCACTGGGATTCTCAGGATCTGGTCTCTGGAAGTGAATTCCAGAAAAAGACATCATCAAGGAAATGGGAGTTGAGGCTCTCAGACGTGCAGGATCCTCTATACCCACAGGAAAAATCCCCTCTGAAATCTGGGACACCGTCTAGGATTTGCAGAACCCGGAGGCTGAGAAGAATCCTGCGAATGCTGAAGTCAGTCAACTCTGTTTGCTTCCCAAAACTAGAGCTGAAGTAGGCAGGGCTTTTGTTTGTATGATTGTTTGTTTGCTTTTGTTTAATACCTATTATTCTAAATCTTCCTCCCACAAAACTCTTAGCAAACCTGGATAAAGTTGTGAATCACAATGAAAACCTTCCCTGAAATAATTTCCCCCAGAATATATCTACCAAAGTTTGGGATCTCTCCTTCAAAGAGAGACACTGTATTGGAAAAATAAAGTCACTGACTTGATTCCAAATTTGAGGTTTGGGCTTCCATTGCCCAGGAATTCAATCCCAGCCAAGTCCCCACCTCTCAAACATCTCATATTCCACCTCGCTGTAACAATGAAATAAGAATGTACCTGACATGTTCCACAAGAATTCTGCATCTGTTTGCATGTAATATTTTACCCCCAATTTGGGCTACAATTTAGCTTAATTGTGCCAAATTATCAGCAGGCCATCTTTTGCTTGAAATCTTTTTTCTCTCTCCACTGTCATTTTTACAGGCAGCTCAGCAGATAATTTTATGCTACTGCAGTCACACAAGGCAGATTCTAATATTGATCTGAATTTTCTCCTTGAATATGATTTGCATTCTTAGCCTGATCTATTTTTTTTTTCTTCTCATAGAACATGATTTACATTCTTATGTCTGGCTGCTTCATTTTAAAGCCATCTTGAAAAAGTCTCTTTCTAATCATCCTTCTAAATTCATACGGGAATAACTCTTCCTACCGATGCTTAGGAGAGGAAAATCTCAAATAAATTGGCGCTATTCTTGCAGACTATAATGACTGGAAACTGTATTTGTTGATGGAAATTACAGACTTTTTTATAGCTTACTAATAATCTAGCTCTGGGACAGCTAATTACTAGCGATTGTCATGTCTGAATACCAAGGAAGTGCATTCAATCTTCCGGCTGGTCTAAATAGGAAAAAAATAGCAAGATCAGCCAAAGACCATCCTCCTGACATCGTAGTCTCCAGCAGAAAAACTTCTTTTGCATAAAGCAGAAGAGATACGTTCTCCTCGGGTTAAACATAGGTAGGTTGGGGAAAATGAATTTCCCCGTAACCATGGTCTGTTTCCTCCTGCCTTCCCTTCCGTTGTGTGTGTGGGGGAGGGGGTGAATGACTGTGGCCTCACTCTTCATGGCCTGTTGGACACCTTCTTTACTTGCTTCCAAGGGTACCTCCTCTTCCACAAGACACAGAATCACACCGTTCAGATGACACAATCCATCACATCCAACTATCAAAACGAGGGGGAACTAATAAAATCAAAGTGCTTAAGTCTCACGAACTTTGCCCAAATTTAACAGTCCATCTGGGACAAGGATCAGTGATACTTATTTCTCCATTGTTCTTCCCAAGTTCATTCACTTTGCTATCTCAGCTTCCAAAAGCATCTATTTTTAAAATGACTGATTTAAAACTGAAAGAGGGGAGATTTAGATTAGATACTTGGAAGAAACTCTTTACTATGAGGGTGGTGAGACCCTGGAACTTCCTAGGCCTTCTTATTATCCCAAACAGAGCTGAAGCTTAAAGTCAACAGCTTAGAGAACGTACACTCCATACACACTAAGTCAGGAGATGTAGAAAACTTTAGAGGCTGATTCAGAAGACAGACAAATCACTCTCTAGAGAGGCCTGAACTGCTTTCTGTAGGTGTCTGTCTCGTTGATTATACAGCGAGTGGGGGATGATCAGGCTCCAAACCTGGGCAGTTCGAAGGGACCACTCTGCCTGAGCATTCCTGGTCCTTTTCATCTCCACCCCACTCTACATGACCACCTTATTAATGACCGTGTCAATACGCCCAGAGGTTGTGGCAAAGGCTTCACTGAGACGAGGGAAACCAATGTGCAGTATCACAGCATGTTCAAGAGAATTTAACTTTTCCTTTTTAAAAGCACAAAAAGAAACATTCAAGTATTTGGCTACAACTACACTACACAACATTTCTGATGGGTTCATGCACATAACTTCTTATTGCTGTTGTTCTCATTATTAATCCATGTACGCTGTTATGCTTCTAGACCCCTGTTCTCGCTCACAAGAGAATTCCTGTTCCTTTCTGTTCTTCCAGAGCAGATCCTGGGTGTTCTTTAAGCTGTGGTAGCCCATTAGTCCACACTTTTGTCTCCTGATTCTGCACTACCTCTTAGTGGATGGAGGTCAGGTAGATTTTTTTTTTTCATTTTCTTTTATATTTTGAGATGCTGGCTTCCCTCGTTATTTTAAGGTGTTAAGTAATTACTCTCCTCTTCTAGCTATCATAACACAATTAATGGGCTGATTTGCTACAGAGGTCAGTCCTTTGAACACTGCACTACAATCAAGGGAGCAGAAACAAGGCAAGTCAGTTACCCTGATTTCTCAGTCTAAAGAAACTGCCTATTAGTGAGAAGTCTTTCAATCTGTTAATCAGATTAGCAGAGGGACCTAAACCTCTGAAATACTGATTGCTCCTCAATACTTCTGTTTTATACTCTATGCTGCCCTATTTCCCATTCACCATCCTCCTTTGTCCAGTAACACCCTCAAGGAATCCCATTCTTTCCTGTGTCCTATACTTTATCAATGAAAATATTACAGAACAGGCATCTAAATATGCACTAACAAAACCAAACACATCCTATCATAAACAGACCACCTTTGGAAATAATTTCTTATTAATATAAATTTAATGTAATCCAAAGTTACATTTTTATTTGTGCCTGTAAGTATTTCTTACTTGGCACTGGTGGGAAAGATTCATTTATCAACAGCTTTTAGCAGCTATTTTGGTTCCTTCACGTGTCTTTGGGAGATGCCTGTGCTTTCTACAGCTGAGATTTTTGTTGGTCAGTAAATTAACACATCATTTCATACACAATTTTTATTTCTTTTATATATCTGTATATAAAGATAGATATAAAAAATCAAAAGGAAAAGCCCAGCAGCTACTTCCTTTAGCCTGGCAATGGAGAGTTGCTGTTTTTATGGTGTGCATTGGTCTGTTAGGAAATCCAGTGACTCCACAGGATTTTGAATCCATGCAGTCCATAGTCTCAATCGTTACCATATCTGCATTAGTGGCACACCATTGCTTTGCCAGAAATCAAGATGTCCAAAACTTTATGGCACGTCTATGTAACCATCACCAGCACTGAAGCAACAGATTTGACACTTGAGACTATAATTGGATGAGGGAAAAAACAACCCTTTTCAAGACCAGCACAATGTAGGAATAATTTCAGAAACAGCTTGTAATTTTATGTGATGCATGATATGCTCACGGATAGAAGACTCTTAGGGTCTTAGATGGAAGGGTCTAAGGTCCCAATAACTAAATACTCATTTTCAAGACTCTGAAAAGGCTTTCAAGTGCTCAAAAGCCTGTGCCCCTACACCTGGTGGGCTGGTGTCTATGTATTACACAACACGACTATATTAGCAGCCTGAGGGCAGACAAGAAACTGTCAGTTGAAGGAGTGAATTCTTTTCTCAAGGCAAACACGTAACTGCTGATCATACCAGGATTCTCACAAATGTGCCCCAAGAAAAGGGGGTTGACTGGAGAAGGGAAGTGTGAGAGACATGGCATAGGGTTATCTGTAAGATATGCAGTGATAACTTTGTTCTTTCGAAAAGAGAAGAGTAGGAACTGCTAGATCAGAAGATGTTTAACAACCTTCAAAGAAGGAAAGAAGAGAGTATGGAGTGGTTGCCTTCAGTATGAAAAATAAATAAGGCTTGACACATGAAGTGAACAGGACACTGAAAGGAAAGATATTGTTATTTGGAAAAAGTTATGAACAGGGGGTATATTCCCTAAAATTCATCTGATTCTGCAAAAGACAAAAAGCAAAGAAACACCTGCCTTCGGATCTGAAGGAGCTTTTCTAAAACCTCCAGAAATGGAAAGGGGGTTGGGGGAGCTCACGGCTGAACCGCAAGACTCTGCTAATGAATGCCTTAAAAACACACCCCGCGTGGCAGAGGTAGGCACAGAGTGTGCAAAGAAATGTTCCAGCGTTCTGCAAACAAGCCCCATAATCATGAATACAGAGCAACAGAGAATTTCATATTTAGACTTATTCAAGTTTTCTGAGTCACAAATTAGCACTTTTAAGAGCTTATCTTTTTCCCAATTGACTTTAATCAAGTGTTTCAGAAGCTGGAAAACGTTTTAAGTGAATAGAGCTCTTAAGCAGCGAGCCCAGGGAACAGAATAGCGGCTATTTTGTACTCTCTTACAATGTTTTTGATTTGCTTTTTTTTCTTTGTTATTGCGATTTTATGGTTTTCAACACAAGAGAAGCACCACAGCTGAAGGTTTCACAAATAAAAGGAGAGGCACAGGCAGAAAGAGACCCTTGCGGGGACAAGTTCGAGCAAAAATTTAGAATAATTTTCTTGACAGCGTCAAGCTGATGATCTTTTAAGTGTTCCCTTTGCTATGATCTCTAATGTACTTCATGTAGACAGGAGACCGATACTCTCCGAATGACAGAATCCCTTCATTTTCCAAAATACTGTATGAGAACACACTCACTTGCTAAAATAATATCTCAGTAAAAAAGAGAAAAAATCAACACAGTTTATTAATACTGTTTTGAAAGGGCTTTAGCCAAATGAACTCTGGCAACCTTACCTAAATTTTAAGGCAAATGGTCTTGGAAAATATGTTTAAAGTCTCCCATGAAAAAAATATACCCCCATCAGAGGCCAATGGTGGAGAATATCACATCACAGCAGGCTCATGGAGTATCTATAAGCCGGGGAGGTGGGGTCTCTCACCAAACCTGAAAGGGACCGCTAGGATTTAGGATGTGATGTGACTTCTCCACGCTCCTCTGCAGGATCAAATGCCCAAACCAAACCTCCTCTTTGCTCAGATGGCATTTTGCCTGCCCAAATTGTGCAGGATTTTGCCTCAGTCTCTTTCCCACAAAAGCCAGAAAATTTGGAAATCAGCTGACATCCCAGTTCTGCTTGCTCCTACGCTATGTCAGTATCACCAGGAAACGACTCATGAAAGTAAGGAACTAGTAGTGAAAAATCAGGATTATTACAAAACAACCCTGTCTTCTAAAACCTTACCTGTAAAACTACTTTTCCAAAGGTTACTTTCTCAAAAACTATGTCTTTCATTAACTCGTGGGGACAAAAGTATGCACAGAGCTGACAAGACTAATGACAAGGCAGTTCAAGGCAGCCGGAGTGCCCGGTGGAGACTGGGGTATCAGAGTTCCATCACTGACTTGAGAAATGGCTTTTGAAGTCATTATGATTTAACAATTAATAGAAAGATTTGTTTGATAGCCAGATGCTGCCAGATAAAAAAGACATTCGGTTCCAATTACCCATTATTTCGACTGTAACAGATTAACAGCATACTTTGAAGCATTTTTATATCCAAACCTCTATAATTGAAAGTGAAAAAATTCAATTCACCAACTTCCCTACATTTAAAAAAGAATATTGAGTTCTCTTTTAATAACAAATGTGCAAATAATCATGACTTTGAACTGAAAGGATGAAAGATACAAGTCAAAACCTGGGAATCAGCAATGATCATTTTCTATTTTATCAATTTTAATACTTACACAACATTTCTATGATGGTTTTCAAATTTTTTATATTGCCTGCATTGGTATATATTGAACCAGACAGTAAATGTTCAGCCCACTCAAGTGAATGGCAAAAATCTTCTTTCTTTTTGAAAGTTATTCCTTATTAATTGGGTCTCTTGATCTTGACCCTGTTAATTGTTAACAGCAAAGGGATCGAGAGACCTGGGACTGTCTGATCTGAGTTACAGCTATTGAATGTGTTCTGAATATTTCACTATAAGGCTTAACTCTGCACCAGAAGACAACCTGAAATAGCTATTATTTTTCTTGCCTGTACTTCCCATTGCACGTTTAATGCTTCTCCCGCTCCTTTCTCCAAATATGCTTCACATTTTCCCCTAACTTATTTTTGAAACTTTTGCTCTTCCAGAAAATTTAGAATGGACTGGATATTTCTATCACACATTTCTCTTAAAGTGCAATTATTAGATGAGAATTACAGTTTTTAAAAACTTTTAGTATTACAATAACTGAGGGTTTTGATGTTTCTGTGTATTTCATGATGTATTTTTCTGGTTTACTACTTTATTTTCCAAGTGCATCCCTTACTAGAGACTTTTTTCTTTAAAAAGTAGTTCTGTTAATAGGTAATTCAATTGGCTGATTACAGAGCTAGCCTTAATTAACTTTTATTTGAGTTCAACTGGTGAAAGCCAACTTTCCACGGCCCTCATTAGAAGCTGCAAATTCTTTTTCTCCATACAGGCGGTGAGAAGTACTTTGGCGAATGAGTTTACGTGCTTCTAAGGAGAAACAACATGATCTGTGTCTTTCCAGTGGACAGTTTTTCATCAGCATACTAAGCATTTGGTAACACAAAATTGTGTCTAAATTGGTGTAGGCTGAAAATAATATCCTTCCTGGGGAGTGGGAGAGGACGTGGAATCACAAACACAAATTTTTCAAATTTTGGAATGCCATAATTGGAAATACCTTTTTGATTAACTTGTTATTTGTCAACTCTTTAATTACGGTTCTGTTTTTCCAAGTCAGTCACAACAACTACCCACTTCCTTTGAAAGATAAAAGTCGGTCTTTTTTATAAATTTGTTTTTTTCAGGTTTGAAACTTTATAGAAAACATCAAATATTCCAACACTTGACAATAAAATCAGAAGTGGCAGTTTGGAATATTTATTCTAAAATAATCAAAAGAATTCTTTGATGCATACCTCAATAATTATTCAGTATATTTTACTCCTATAAATATGTTTCTGTGCCTTACGGACGCAACGAAAAACTCTTAAAAGATATTTCAAATGAATAATTCAAACAATGACTGACAATATAATTGTTTCTATTTTTTCATGTTGGCACATCCACTTTATTCCTTCAATTTATAAACCAAGTTATCATTCCCTGTGATATTTATAAAAGTGGAATAAATAAAAGAAACTTTGCAAAGATGTCTTGTTGGGGTTTTTTAATTTTTTTTTTTTTTTTTACCCTGTATATGCTAATCTGCTCCCATTATTTCAGTTCTTCAGCTGAGAGCTTCTGGTACCACTAGTACACCATCCTTGGTGGGATTTTAGCTGTACTAAGAAAATACCTAAGCCCTGGCAATTAAATTGCCTTATCAATTTTTTGCAGCTTATTAAATTGTTTTATTGTAAAGGAAGATTAGTGTCTTCAGTAGAAATAGGAAAATACCTAAGCAGGAGTCCATGGATTAAAGCTGTGATATCCTGTACAAACCTACCTTCTGAATGAATTCTAAAAGAGATAGAAGTAAATTGAAGTGGGAATGTAAGGAAATGAAATAAAATCACACGCTGAACAAACAAGAATTAATATACTAACATGGAATTGGAAATTCTTTCATATGTGTGGAAGAATCTCTTAGCGAATGAACTAGGTATTTGTGAAGCAAAACAATCTTACAAAAAAAAAAAAATAATAAAATCCATAGAAAACAGGAGAGCGATAAAGCTACAAGGAGAGATTACAAACTCACCAAGAAAAAAAATCTGCTTGGGGCAAACCCAAAAGTTATCAGCAGATATAAGAAGAAAATAAACAACACAAGCAAAGGAGCAGCTCGGAAGATGGGAAGCAGAGACCAAGACACAGAGTTATGGCTTACAAGGACAGAGAGGACTTTGAAGTTATGAGCTTGGCAGCAGCAGAAGCAGCAGCATCTCATCTAAGAAAGGAAATAGGGACAGAGGTGCTTTCATGTCAGCAAAAGCAGCCTCTCCTTTTATCCTCACTTCCCTGCATTGTATTCACAGGACCCAATTCCACTCTGACCGAAGGGTGATTCCCAAGCTGGGGAGCAGCATACAGCTCCCCCAGGGTACTTCTCACACGACCACTGCTGGCCCTGACATTACAACTTAAACTGTGCTTTGAGTCTGAAACTACTGGAGCTTCCCACAGCCATCCCCCAGGCCTGAGAAACCCCCAGGCTGGGTTACCTACTCTGCTTGACGCAGAGATGTGAAGTTACCAATTCATGTTAATCAGGACATCAAACTCTGATTGATGTTGGACCACTGTCATCACCAAGTGGAAATTTGAATTAGATCAATATCTAAGTCTATGAGAGAGGCTTTTGACAACAGAGTTTTAAACTCAACTGGCACAACATTGTTACTTACCTAAAAAAAAAAAAATTAAAATTACTTCTGAAGCTACTTATTCCAAACAAAAGCCTCAGCTTGAAAAAAACAGAGCCCAAGAAATGCTTAACTCATACATTATGGCTGTGAGAAAGCTGAATGAGTAACTGAGTTTCAGCAAATCAATTATGATTAAATCAGGATGAAATTTTAAAGGGAAAAAAACCCAAACCACTACTAAAAAAAAACTTCTCCTGGGATCAATGCCACCTTCCTAGTTTCCAGCCAGGCAGCTATGTTTAAAAATATTTTGTTCAGAACTCAGATATCTGCTTTACGATGTGTTTGTTTTGCAGGTTTGGTGGTAGAGGGACTGGCAAGGAACGAGGTTTGCTGTTTAAAACTCTGGGCTGCCTCCATCTTCTTTGTTTTCCAGCTATTAACTTATTTAACTGATTGAGAAAGATATTTTAAAATTTGCTAAGGTCTCACTGTAATTCCAAATAAAATTAAGCATGTGCTTAAGTACTGGATGGAATGAAAGGAACAGTCACGCCACTACTTCCGTATTTACTGTAGACTTTGCAGAAATCACTTTATAGTTTTCCAAAAAAATACAAAGAAAACTTTGTTAATTGAATTATAGAGCTGAAAGCACACAATAAGGCAAGGCAAAACATCATCCACAAAATGGGTAATCTTGTCCTTTCCCTTGCAGCAGCACGGCAAGGTGAAGGGAGGCAGGGGCACAGGGTGGCTATCATTTATAGCGCTGCAGCGTCCTGGGGAAAAGTCTTTCAGATTGTCCTGAGCTCTGAGAGAAAGCAAGTTCAAGGGGCAGAAGGTTGCTTAAATCGATCTCTACTAGCAGAGGAAAGGAGGAATGTAATGGAGAAAGGGAAAAGCCAAAGCAAGTCTAAATCAGAGGGATTTATACATTGGTAGCCACCTCAGCTGCCATAAAACCTTGCCTACTAAGGGTATTCATGCCCGTGCGTATTGCCCTGCTGGGGAGGAACTTGTTCCTCTCTTAAAAGTGAAGAGCTTCACAGCATTTTTATGTTCTGCTCCTCTCAGAAATGATGCTTTGTAGCATTGATTCCATCAACACTGTTCCTAATCCTGACATTTTCTGACATTTTCCATTTTGTAAAATAAAAAGAGTTTAAAATTTTTGGCTTTGACCTTGACATAATGAACTGATGGGTCACAGCAAGGAAATGGAGATAGTATGGTCCTATTTGTTCCAATCTTACCTTCTGGTGCTATCAAAACTGCAGATTCAATTACACTTTTTATCAGAGATGCCCGGAAAATGGATATAAAATAATTCAGGAAGCGTTTCCAAAAGAAAATGCTTTCGGGGACAAATGACTGGGTGCATTTTTATTTTTTTTCAGCCTGCCCAATTTAACTACCACCCTGCAATCGAAATGAATATCCAATTTGAGATGCAGAGAGTTTCCTTTGGTGTTATGAATAAAGCAAGCTGTTACGCTGTCTCCTGGATAGGCAAGAGCTTGGTGTGTTTAATACTCGTTTCCTACTATTGCTGAGCCAAGTCTCGTACGAGCTTTGATGTGTTAGAGCAAGTCTTGCCTTGCCAGCAATCAGTGCGATCCAGGGCGAGTCGCTGGAGTGCTTCTGCAGAGAACACTTCTCACCAAAAGATAGTAATCCAGTTAGGAAGAATTTGGAATCAAAAGTTGAGCTATTAAAATGCACAGACTACTAGGGATGGTCTGCTCCGCCTGGTTCAGGGGCCGGTCAAACCTGATGAGAGTCAACAGGCAGAAGCAAAGCAGCTTCTCTTACTGGGAAGGGAGGGATTAAAGGAGAGAGAAGCACATCATAAAAAGAGCAGTGACATATAAAACGTTAAATGAAATCATAAAATGCACAGCTGTGATACAGACACTCTCGTTTCTGCCTTCTATTAGTTAAAACAAATGTCATGGCTTGTATTGTAAGGGCTGTGATCAATCAGACCAACGGGGCTGACAGCATCGCTTCACCCGGGCTGTCATCTGCATCTCCTCTTTGGACAATTTCAATGCTAAAAGGCATAGGAAGTGAGAAGGGGAAAAAGCTTCTTAATTTGGTTGCAATGTTGTTTTGTCATCACATTGCTATGCGTTCTCCTCTTCTCCTGTCTCAGTCTCTCCTGACAGCCTGATTTATTCTTTCATGGCAGCACTGACCAATGACAAACCCTCACCCCGTGGGATCTGCAGGGGCAGCAGAGCTTATGGATCGATTGGTCTCGAGCCACACTTCAGAGTAACCTGGGAAAGTTTTTGTAGGGATGTTGATGGACTCACATTTCACCTATTCCCAAATCCCTGTGTCTCTGAGAATCTATTCCCAGGAAAGAAAAAGGGAATGCTGAGGGTACAAAGCACCAGGGATGAGTTGGGAAAGGACAAGAGCTGAGCAACTGGCAGGTGGCACAAAAAGAAGAGGCACCAGTGGCTAAAAGGCAGGAAGGAGCCAGGGAAAGGGGGGGAGAGGGCGGTTTGCAAAGACAGATGGCTAGGGAGGATGTAACTGGAAATGAGATGGTTGAAAAAGTTAAAAGATCAGGTATCTCAAGTTCTTCCATGGGTTTCTCCCGTATCAAAACCTAAGTTAACACACACCTCCTTTCTTTGCTTCTGAGTAAGACTGCTTGCCTCCTCCACATCATTTTAGATGGGCAGATGTTTCCAGACCCTGGAAGGCCAACAGAGCTCATGGATGGCAAAGAGTCTGAACAGCTGGAAGAGGTACCAGCATCACAAGTCACCCTCCCTGAGATGCGTTCCACAAAGCCACCACTAACCTCCTGACAAATGATCAAGGCTGAGACTTCCTGTAGGGTCCTTTCATGGAGAAATCTATAGAAGGAAAAGCTGAAACAAGGTGAGGATCTCGGGACCTCTTCAGACAAGCCCAAGGACAAGTCTGCAAAGGGCTGACAGTGCTGGTTTCAACATTGCTTATCTTCAGCATGATCCATATTGGCAGTTTTAACTTAAATCTACTGCTTTGTCTTCCAAAGAGGGACAAGCTCTTTAAATAAATCTTTTCTTCCTGCACTCTGTGTTAGCACTTCATTTTCTCTAAACTGAGTGAAGAATCTATCCTGGTTTAACAGACATCTGGGAGAGATGGGAGTAACCACAACGGTCAGGAAATCTTCAGGAGGGCTCCAGAACACCTTGTAGCAAGTGTCCTGGGTCAGTGGTTTAGTCTACACTGAGAACAGAGATCGATTTGTCCCTGTTGTCTGTATACTGACCTCTTCCCATCTTAGTCAAATCTTATTGGAGTCACAGAAAACGACCTGGACTGGACCTTTGGCAGCTGCTCTCCCACATTTCACAGATCTCCTGTTTCCTTCTGGTCGCCCAATGGCAGCCAGTCAGCGACATCCGAGGAACAGAACTCAAAACAGAGATGTCTACCTGCATTTTCTCAATCAGCTCAGACAGGAAAAGCAGTTGTTCAGAGTCATCACATTCCATTTGTGAAAATATTGCACAAGGTGCGGTGAAAATCACCGAGAACTATTTCTCTTGAAAATATATTCCAAGTAAAATTCAGTGTCCCGCGAAGGAAAAGCGCACGACCACGTCACCAACAGGAGGAAGACAACAGCATTGTGTTGTAAACAGCCATGTCAGTGGGGAAGGGCTGTTTGCTTATTTTTATTTTGCCTCTAAAATTGCAACTGTCATGTAAACTCTTTAGTAAGAGGATCAGAGCCAGTCACTAAAGTGCTAGTCAGAAATGCCAGGCACTGCAGAAATCAGCATTTTAATTTGAGTTTTGAACAGAACGAAGCCTTAACATAGCTCTCAAGCTATTTAAATATGGAAAAAATTAGCTGAATGAATGAAAGAAAATAACACAGCTGGGGACTATTTAAAAAGGAAGAGCGAGACTGGGTTTTTGTAAGTTCAAACAGGGATGGTCAGAAGAAAGTTCTTATAAACTATGCAAAATCAGATGTTGTAGAAATATACAACTGTATATCTATTTATCTCTTCAGATCAAGGCTTTGACAATAATTAATCATAGTGAAGGTTTCTCAAAAGAAACTTCAAAAATACTTAACTCTGAAAGAGCCTGCAAATGTTTGGTTAAGTTCATATACATATATATATATATATATATAAATATACGCACACACATTTGAAAGCCATCTACTGCAAAGTTTTTTTAGAAGCATCCCTTCTTTCTGTACATTATTAATCGTCACCACATTAATCTGTAGCATCTGGGAAGACTAATTTAGGAAAAGTAAATTTCCAGCTAAAACCAAGATCCAACATTTTTTTTTACAGTTTTTGGACTCTAGCAACAAAATAGCTGCTCACGAGATTCTACCCAGCCTGCTCCACCCTGGTGCTGGGCTGAGTCCCAGCAGCTGCCCAACACATGGCTCCAAGTTCTTGAGTAGTTTATTTTGCCATCAGAACACTGAAAATATGTAAAGTTTTTTCCTCTGCAGGCAAAAGACACTAGTGGGTCAGGATGAGCATATTAACCTGAGCTTCTTACCATCCTCAACATGCACATTTCCACCTCCCTGAAGAAATGTTTCTCCCTTTCCAGACAAAATCCCAGCATCGTTGGGCAGAATTCACCTGGCAGAAATGAGACATCTAATTTTTAAAGAGAGAGAAACAAATTGAAAGGAGGGATAATAAACTTGGGAGCTGCACAGATTAAAAGCTCTGAGATGTTCTGGCACTAATAAAACCAAAAGGCCAAGTGACAGTTCTGCATCTGTCCCTACTACCTGTCCCTTCTCCTGCTACAGCCAAGAGTGTGGACAACACAGCATTTTTTTGTTCTAATAAAACACAAAATAGGTCTCTTTGCTTCATATTTTCACAGCTTGTATAGGTCTTCTTATTGTGATGCCAGAGTCTCTTCTGCAAACCAACTTCTTTTCACAGTAAAATCTCCAGGTCTTCGCTTGGGATTTTCTGATTAAAGCAACTTTTTAATGTTTGATAGGTTTGTAAAAGTGTTTGCATTTCTTTAATTTTCCACTTACTCTTTAGAGGTTAGCATGGCCCCACAAAAATCCTTGAGTAGTAAACAGCTGGACTAAGTCCACTCTCCATCAGCTAAAAGATGTGAGCTCATCTCTTCTTTGACAAAGCAGAGAAGCATCACTCAGGAGCCTCCCCAACCAAACACAAGGACTACCCAGTCTTCCACTCACCTTCCCCAGCTGGGAGCTGGGGTTGCTCTCAGTAAAACCTGTGCACACTTTGAATTCCTCCCTGAACTCATCCATTCTTGCCAGCGTTTCCTAAACCTATTCAACAGGTAGAACGTTCCAAGATCTCACACCCTGGAAAGCCCAGGTTCCCGTTTTAGACTCTCACTCCTGCACTATTGAGCCTAATCATTTCCAGCACCAAAGAACGACTTCATAGGCTGCAGAAACTCGATAAGACAATGTAATTGCCCGCTTTTATGTAAATTCTTAAAATAGCTATGTTCCTCATAGAAGTTGTAGAGGATATAAGCACAGAAACAATTAAAGAACTGAAACAATGGAAGCAGATTAGAGAATTATAGCATACAAAAACTATAAAAAATTCCAAACAAAATGTCCTTATTCCTTGTTCTTGCATAAACAATAATTTCAGATACTGGAACCAATTACTCAAAAGCAGAAAATCTCATTCGCTATGAATAATGAAGATAATATTTACCAGTGCTACAGGAAAAATAGCTACAAAGAATCTTGTATCAGTTCATGTAACAGAAGCTCCTGAAATGAATGAACTTTACCTTAAACATTCCAGGTATTCAAGGCAGTGGGAAAACACAGTCATTTACTCATTCCAAATATTGGTGTCAACACATCACCAGTAAGAAGGTGCATTTTTGGATGGAAGTTAACTAGACAAGACACCTCCTGGTTGGTGTTAAAGCCCCGGGCTTCCAGACCTGGTGCTGGGCTTGTGTCTGTAACGGGTCAAATGAGACTCCTTATTTCAAGCATATCAGGTGTAGCCTCAAAGATAATGCATGGTAGCACTGCCATATCTATTTTATACTAGTAATACCACTCGAATAACTTTAGGGCTCACTTATATAGACCCTTTGGCAGATGATCCCATTTTTTATCCAAAGCCAAAAAAGGTCAGCTCCCTTAAATAACAATACAACTGTGAAAATGCAAATAGGAGCACAGAACAGTGGTTCTCCTTCTCACCTTGACTAATATCAGTAAAGCATATTTTCTTTCACATATCTCTTGATCCCGTTTGAATATTTCCTTTTAACAAAATTCTCAGGAAGCAAGAGGTTAACTGTTCCATTATGCATCATATTAAAAAGACAGCAAGGTTTTGTTCAGGGCAAACAAAGGGTAAAATAAAAGGGTTTGTAGCAAAGTGATTTGAAAGACACTAAATTAATCTTACACTCCAATCAATCCACGAGTGAAAAGATGCTTGACTCCATCTGTCAGAGGAGTCAGACAGGTATCTGATCAACTCAACGGAAATCCTTTTATAAACTCCAGCTATGATGAATGCTGTAACCTCACTGGGAGCAATGGCAATGCCTCCTGCTCACATGCATGGTAATGGGAGGGAATCTGAAGTCTGAATTCCTGATCAAGGCAGGTCTTTGTTTCACAGAAGGAATTCATTCAGCATTTAATCTGGCAGCACTGTTCTATCAGAGGATGAGACCTCTAAAATAACAATCTTGAGAACTCCCCGCAACAGAATATTTCCAGATTACACAACCAGAAAAATTCTGAGTACCTGCCCAGTGCAATTAATCTCAGTAAGAAGAAAAATCATCAAATTACAAGATTTCCCACCGGTATTCCTGCAGTTCAAACTTAGGCTGTTGGGATAATCAACACAAAATACTACGCATGCAAGTTCAGCACAGACAAAGCAAATGGAACTACTTTATAGTTCTATCTTTGTTCACCTGAAAGTCCCTACATGTGCTAAAACATACAACTCATTTGGGAATGAAAGCTCAGAGAACTCAGTGGAAAAGGCTCACTGACTCCAGGACAAGGTTTTGCCTTGGTTACATGGAACGATGAGGTTAAAAGCCTGGGAAGAATAACGTTTTGTCGGGTGACGCCAAACCCTTGGCTTAGTCTATGCTGGAAATCAGGTAAAGAGGGGATTCTAGGGAAATCTCACCTCCCTTGGATCCGAGGAGCTCCTGGAAGCTCACCGAGACACACGAGAGCGCGAGCACCTGCTGTGCTTTTCCTGAAAACTTGTCATTTGCCACATGGAAAAAAGGAGACAGACAGAGGGAGGGGAGGTGTTGAGTCCTCGTGTGGGTAGCAGCATCACTGACATTTAGAGACAGTAGGCTGACTTTCGCTGCTGAAAGTGAGCCAGGAAGGCTCAGAAGAAAGTTTGCACCATCTGAGACATATCGCAGAGAGAGAGAGAGAGAAAAGCTGAAATATTAGGCAGAGCAACGCAGCAACTGCTATTTAAATGACAAACAGATACTGAGTTTGGAACAAGGTAACTATGGGAACTTCTTCCCTTTCTGGGAGATGATTGCAAACCAAGGCCACGGCCCAACGCTCAGTACGTTTATGAGAATTTGTGGAGCAGAATCTCAGCTGGTGTGTTGATTTGGTCCTAAGTGAACCCGTCTTGATTTACACCAGACAAGAGCGGAGCTGTAGCACATTATTAGATTTGCAGAGATAAAAGATATACGTCAAGGTGTTAGAAATAGGTGAGTTCATAAAAGTTAAAATGAATAAATAAATCCAATTTCAGAGCAGCTCCTGATCTCTGAAGGGTATTATAACTTAGCCACAGTGATTATGATGGCAAGTAATGATAAAACATGCCAGCAAACACCCCAGACACGTCTGAGACTACAAAACAAAACTTCTGGAATTCCAGTTCCCCCATTCCATTCTGATACTGTCCATGGGTGCCCAAAGAGGTGCCATGGGAAACAATGCCATGCGAAAGGCCACCCCATCCATCAACAGGGGACACCAAAGGAGCCAGTATCTTCATGAGCCATTTTTCAGGTTTCAGTACTGAAATTTCCTTTCCAAGTGCTGGAGGGTCACGCTTACTACAACCAACCACTCTGTTGTCCATCACTTAAAATACAACTTTGCAGATATTTTTACATTAAAAATCATAGAATCATAGAATGGTTAGAGTTGGAAGGGACCTTAAAGATCATCAAGTTCCAACCCCCCTGCCATGGGCAGGGATATCTCTCCCTAGAGCAGGTTGCTCAAAGCCCCATCCAGCCTGGCCTTAAACACTTCCAGGGATGGGGCATCAACAGCTTCCCTGGGCAACCTGCTCCAGTGCCTCACCACCCTCACAGTAAAGAACTTCTTCCTAATATCTAATCTAAATCCCACCACTGTTGTTTAGTTTCCAGGTATAGTTTACAAAGATTTTCATTTTGGGTACAGCCCAAATGAATGGCACTTTTATTGGTTTGATCCAAGTTGACTTATCATGATAAGTCTGTCTGTCCTTCGTTTCACTGATGTGTCTGCTGTTTTATCCACTGTTCCATGGGGACACTGTTCCTGATGTGTGGGCAAAAGTTTCTGGAAAATATCAGAACAAGAAAACCTGACAAAATTTGCGATTCTGAAAGCCCCATCATCATCAACTGTAAGGATGCTACTGGATAAAATCTGAAAAAGCAAGACAGCATCTTTTCAAATCTAGCTGGTGAGAAAACACACACACACACATGAAGATTGAAGACATTGTAGCAGTAACAGGGGGTTCCGCTGAATTAAAGAACAATAAAAATAAAAAGACAAATAAATATTTGAATAAGGAAAGGTGCACACAGACTTTAATACCATCTAGCTGTATTGCCTACAGCCCATGTCTTCCCTCCTCCCCCAGATAAATTTGAGGCTCTTTCTTTTTGAATAGTGACCATTGTCACAAGAATTCTGCATTAATATTCTCCCCATAAAGGCACAACTGTTCTCTCAGAGAACTTGCAGCAGAATAACTCTTATCTGCAAAAGAGAATATCATTATGGGCTCCAATAAGGAAGAAGTGGATGGAAGGATGTTGAAGAAAGAACAAAAAACCACTGCAAGAAGATAAATTATTTACACAGAATTCCATCTAGGAAGCACAAAATTTGGGTTTTTAAAGTCACATTCTTTTAAGCCATTGATTTCAGAAGAGAAACAAAGAGATGCTGAAAGATAAACGGTAGTCTAAAAACTACACACAGTACACTTAGCAAAATAAGGGAAGAATAAGGAACATAAACAGTGTACAAAGGATGCTAAAATCAACAGACTCATCTAAGCCATATTTATTGGCATTAGTTTTTCTTTTAAAAGTGTACAATTGCTCTTTTATCATAAGCACTTCCCATTAATCCAAGCTGTATCTGGGGAGTTTGTTGTGTATGTGCCAACTTTCATATAAGCAAGACACGGTTATTAGGCTTTTAAATAAAATCTGTGAAACTCAGAAGATGGTCGAGATCATTTCTGCATTTTAATTGAATGACTACTGGGGAAAAAAAAAGAGGTATTTTTATCACATCACATCTTAATAGAGCCTCTGGATTAAATACTAATTAATTTGCCACCAAAGTCTGCTGTTAATCAGTTGCATGTCAGCATACATTCTGAGTGACATTTAAATTATAAAGTATAGTGGGATTATCTCCAGTCTTGCAAATTACCTCTTTATAAAAGTCAAAGTAAACATTATGTGCTCACTAGAGGTATCATTAGTCTCCCGTTTACTCTCTGTGTGGTTCTTGGGATTATAGGTTGTCTCAGTCTATAGATATAACACTCAGATCACCTTAGAAAAGAGGAGTTTCAAGGCTGACCTTCCAAGATCCAACTTCCAATGACCAACCTCATTAACAACAGTCTCATTAGGTTTCTCTGTAGCTGACTCTTTCTTCCCAGAAGAGACCAAACTTAGTCTCACGCAGCACTGAAAATGGTGCTGACTCCAGCATCAGGACATTGGCTTTCCTCTAGTTCTTAGAAATAGTCTAAAAAATAGAGGAAATGACAACCCAGGTAGAGACGTACGAGTAGGAGCTCACTTTCCATCTTATCTCTGTAGGAAAAATGCCCATCAACTAAAACCAACAACCGAAGGAAGACAGGTGAAAACAGATGGACACATGGGTGGATTGAGCAATTAAAGAAATAATTAATACAGTATCACAAATAGTTACCCTGGTCTTTTATTAAAAAAGTAATAGAAAATCAATTCAATAAATACGCAAACCCTTTCGCTGAAAGATGAAGAATCAGGATGAGGAAGGAGAGAATTAGGTTTTAGCCTCTCTCATGTTTGAATAGTCTATTAGTATTTTATAAAAATTATAATTGAAGTGTCAGCTCTTTTATGTAATGTAAACCAAGGAAGTCGGCTGTGTAAGGGGGACTCTGAATCACCAGACTGATTTTTTTATTAAAAAGCCATTCATTAGGACTCAGGGTGTATAGTTTATCTCACTATGTATGACAGACACATCCATTAAAGCAGAACTTGAACAGCAGAGATGAAGAAGGTCTTCACAGCAAACTTCTAAATTTGTCAAAGCACAGAAGAAATAAAATCGTAATTTCTACTAAAATGGACAGATTCCAGCAACCTCAAATTTTGTCTAAAATCTAAAGCAAAACTATGGAAAAAACCTTGATGGATGACTCTCAAAACCTCAACAAACCTTTACTTTTTGGTACCATGAAGAAGAAACCAATGACAGAGCACTAGTTCTGAATTATCATTTTGGTCTCATAGACACGCTTTCCAATGATCTTGCACTTGGCCACTGAGCTCAAGCCAAGAGCTGACTCCAGGTGCAGATTCAGGGGTTAGTCAAGCGCAGTCACGGGGGAGAGGAAAATGTCTCAAGAAGACAAAAAAAACAACCCAAACTTCCTGAGCATCCACATACGTATGACACATTCCTCATTTCTCATTGCAACTGTTAATATACGAAACTGTATCCAGATGGAGCAGGAATACCAAGTGTGGAGCAAGCATGCTGTATGCAGTGTCCTTCCCCTGTCCTGACCCAATTCCTGTTCTCCTCACACAGCCCAGGGACCCAGCCACGGGGAGTTCACACAGAGGGTTCCTGTGCTGGAGACTCGCCTTATTCCTCTCTTTTGGCTCTACCATCCCCGCTCAGCAGAAAGAAGTAATTGTCATTATACATAGGTGGGAGAGTGAGAGTTACCAAGGAAACGGGCTTAGTTTGACAGAGATTTGGAAACCCAAACCCAGCTGGAGATGGGAAATCTGAGTATCCTCCCCCAGAAAGCATTTGAAAACTAGATGCAATCTGGCAGCAATTAAAACCCGGTTAACTCTTACCTTTCTTCCCTTTGTGAATCCAGCTCTCATTCCACTTCCCTACTTCTTACTAATTCTCTTCTTTGGCTAAGTGGATCCTAAGAGAATGGTAACGAACATTCCTGAGAGCCAACGTCTGAAAAGGACCCACAGATCTATCTATTTCTGTTCGGGAGGAGGATTACTCCTCTGCATTCAGGTGCAGAAGTCCAGGTGGTGCCCCTGGGTACACACGTGGGACTCCTGACTTTAAATGAAATTCAATCAACGTAACCAAGACCAGAATTTCTCCTAAGGCTGGAGCTGAGTCCACAGCTTGGAACAGTACCGACATGTCATTGATTACTTGGAGAGGTGCTATAAAAATGATTAAAAGCACCAGGACAGATCCTCAGCTGGTGTAAATCAGTGGCAGCCCCACTGATTTACTCCTAGCCAGAGGAGAGCTAATCTAATTTACGCAAGCTAAGGGTCCGCGGCCATCACATCTGAAGAAGTGGGCAGCGGAAAATGATACTGCAGAGAGGAGATGTATCAGTGGAATGTAAATATAACAACAAAACAAGGATGGGGAGGAACTGTTTGAGGAGGTTTGAGGTGAAAAGTCCAAGAGTAACAGCCATGAGCAAGACAGGAGAAGATCTACTGCACAGAGAAATGATGGGTTTTAAAGGACGGACTTAAAAGAGAATCTTTTCCTCCAAGAAAGGACAAACAGCATCTCCAGACACTTCCCCTAGAAAGTTACAATTTAATCTAAATTTTACCTTAAATTGAATTACTCAAGTTGAAAAGTAATAATAGCTGTGTTTCATGTGAGAATCCATCACGGCAACTTCATCTTTGCAGAGGGACAGCACAAACCCCCAACATTTTGCACTTACGCAGAAATATACGCCAGAAAATTAAGGAATATTTTTTCAGTCCAATAACATATGATTTTTTTATCATACTGAGACACAAGAAAGATACTTAATGAAAGTCTCCAGAAAAGTCATTGTCACAAATGAATAATCAGCACTTGTTACGGTTTAATAATTTTTTGCCATATTTCAGGAAAAAGAGGTGGAGTTTGTCCTATTGCAATAGCAAGAAATCCTTCCCCCTGAGAAATAAAGATTATATCAAATCTGAAAGTTCTCTGATGCACAGTTTTACCCATCCAGGTGATGAGGTGGAGGATGCTTTTCGTGTCACTGTGGGTTCTGCTGGAAGTCCAGACTCTCTAGATTTCTCTAGTTTCCAGTTACCCACACATTTTCCTCTTTAGGACAACAGGATTTAGGAAGACTATCCATCAGTTTAAAAAGAATTATAATTAATAACTATATCTACACACAGTATTTTTCTATTATAGCTCTTTGCTATTCTACAAACGTTACTCAAAAGCCTGAAGAAGCCAAGTATTGGGCAAAGAGAGGTTCCTCTGAAGCTTTGGACTGTTGAGGGGTGAGCCAAGGGGAGACAGAAGAACAAAAGAACAGATTTCCCCTCCAGGTGCCCAGCTGAGACTGTGCCCATGAGCCACTCACTGCTGGAGGAGTCCAGGGATGAGAAAAGGAACCTGCACCAGGGAGAGCAGCAGCCGTACTGGTACGTGCAGCAGCAAAGCCTAAACTATGAGTTTCTCCTTTTCTTCTTGTTTCTAATTATTGACTTCCTATGACAATGGATGTGTTTTATCCTTTGTCTGCTCAAATACCTGCAGGTCACTTGCATCTGCTTAGAGGAGACTGTTTAAATAAATGGCCTGATTAAGTTGATTATTATTTTTGTACAGTGTCAGATGCTATAACTGCTATAACATCTATTATATTTCTGTACAATGTCAGATGCCATTTCTCCTATTTCCATATTCCCTTTCTTGACAGTTACTAGTCTGAGTCATAAAGGTAGTTAAGATTTTTTCCACATTTCGATAAAGCTATCTATTCATGCATGTTCTTGGATTATTAATACATTTCTACAAGCTGACTTGATAAATATAGAAGCCATTTCCTTTGTTGGTTTTTTGTTCTGTTTTTCAAAAAGAATGGCTTGTATTTTTTTTAGTCAGATTCTGCATTTTCATTATGAGCTTTAAGAGCAGGAAGAGCATTTTAAGAGGGTTACCTCTCAAACAACTGGAAAAATAGAGATGCTCTTTATATATATATGTATATATATTTCTGTAGAAGCCTATGCCCAGCAGGTTGTACTTGAGCAGACTGAAGCCAGCTTCCATGTATAGCCCAGTAAGTAAATCATACAGAATTAACTAACTGGCTCTGCTCCGAAATGTCAGACCTATTCCTCCTTCCAGTTCTGCATACAACTTTCACGAAGAGGTTGTTGCTCCTGGGTAACAGTTTCTTCCCCCTGGAGATATTTTTTGACTGCCCTCAGAAAGGAGCTGCAAGGAATTTCGTTCCTGATTGACCCCAAAAGGCTTTTTTTCCTGTTCCTGAAAACCTGGGAGGGGGTCGAATGGCAGCACTGCAGAAAGAATCCCGTGGGATGTCAATAGGAAGCTTTGGGAAACCGGGACTTGCTGAGTATCCCGGGTACCGCTTCCACTTTATCTCAAACTAATGAGCGTTTTGCTCTCCTAATTTAGCCATGCTTTCTGACAAGACTATAATTTGAAGCCAGAATCTGAGCTATAACTTGATTCATCAGCTGAACATCTCTTGGTGTTCCCTAAACCAGCCAATTAATACTATTTACAGTAACGTCATTGCTTGGCATTGATATAGAGCAATATAACACCGTGCCATGTACTTTGACGTGTTTTAAATTAAAATTGAGCAGACAGTCCTTTCCCACACCACGTTCCAGTAGCGTTAATCAGCTACATATTGTTCCTGAAATTTAATTGTTTTAAAACCATGATGTTAATTCAGAGATTTCCAGGTGGAGACTGCCAGCTGGCAAGCACCAGATGAGAAATGACATTGACCTTCAAACATGTGTATCTGCCTCAACCCTCTGAGAGATCACCTTTTTCAGATGAAAAAAGAAAAAACACAAAACCCCAACTCTTCACTGGGAACAGCTACAAAAATCATACAAAAATGCTTCACTACTGTAGCTCCACCTGCTCTGTAGAAGCAGAGTTCAACCTTAAATGAGTTCATGGCAAAGAACCCTGTGAACCTTCCATCTGCCCAAGCCAGGCTTCCTACGAGCCTTGGGTGAAGGACACCAGAGCTACTGCTCCAAGTAGAGATACTCCCTTAGTATGGTCCTGCTAATGAGGGAACGAGAGATGGGATACCATCAGGTTCCTTTCCACAGGCTACATTTTTCAGCAGTTGTTTCTTCTACCTGAACTGAGAAGATCACTGCCTCTTTCCTTGACAAACCTGACACAGTTCCTGGGTACAAAACCTCTACACAGAGAAAAGGACAACTGCTGGCCCAGGTGACACGATTAACATTGGCCACCTCCTGTGTAGTCAGAGGAACTTTGGGAACTGGAGGAGGAATGTCACCTCAAATCAGACGCTGGCCACTAAGAACATCAAAAACTGGAAGCTCTGGGATACAGACTTTCTAAACAGCCACGAAAGCCAGCATTTTCACTTAATTTTGAGGTTTGCAGAGAGAGATGTAATAGTTACTGTAATTTGATTTGAGATTTCTAACAGCAAGTAGATTTGTCCGTAGTGTCCTAGCAAAAGAAAGGTGACTTCCTCAGATCAGATGAAAACTACATGGCCTATCATATCAGTATAAATTAAGTAAATGCATTTAGACTTGAAATTATGTACTGCTATAAGCCCTTAAGTAAATGAATAGAGTCAATTCATTTGTTTCAGTTGAAAATGTACCTACCATTGCAGTATTAAGTGGGAAATAATTTGTACTCAGACAGTGGCTTCTAGAATTTACCCACATTCTGGAGTCAGCAACTACCTTTCAGATTTCCATTTGGTTCCAGTCACTGTATGGTTTTAAGAAAAATATTAATCTTTGGTTTAAATATTTGTTATTGTATCATATATCATGCTGGAAGTCTAACATTCTTGAAACAGAGAGATGAAATTAGAAACATCTTGAGAAGAGCATTCTTGTTATCAATCATGTCATCTTGAACATGTTTAGAAGCTTGCTGCTGGCGCCAGGAATGGATGTTTTATTCAAAAGAATGTATTTAAAGAAAATGACAGCGCTTTTCAATTCAACTTTTCTAAAACAAGAAATCTTTCAAGTCTTCCAAGCCATGTGGAATTCAACATTCCAGTGATTAAGACAATTTTCAATTATACATGCTTTCTCCATTATTTTTTCATAGCTTTAGGGTAGATTTTCAACACTCTGCATGAAGAATTAGACACACAAATCATTCACAACTATTAATGGAAATTGCACAGACGGCGGAAGAACTGGTACAGAACAAGAAAAACCAATTCAAACCATCAAAAACTTGAGGAAAACCTGTCATGAACTTTGCCGAGTGGATAGATCTGTCTTTCCTGTTTCTCCTCTTGCCAAACTGCACGCTTCCAACTTCTAGCCCAGGGAGGGAAAACGTCAAATGCCCATCAGAAAATCAAAAACGGCAAGAAATGCCATTTGAAAGAAGTCAAATTGAAGTAGGAGAGAATATGCCACGTACTTGTCTGGTTTCATGTGAGTGGTCATTAGGAGAAGAACTGTGATACTTCAACAATGTTTGTAGTCTTTATTTTTTATCTAATCAGGGGAAGTGTTAATGAAATGGCAGAAATTCGCTTCACTGCACTCCTCTGTTGTCTCAGCAATCCACTTCTCTCCAAGAAATGATCTCGCTAATCTAATTTCATCAATATAGCTTCAAAAATAACTTAATTAAAACATTCATTAAACTAAACATATTTCAGTCTAACATTTGTTAGACTTTAATACTGTGAAGAAAGGTGCCATTTTCTTTTAGCTTTTTATGACAGCTATGGACAGAGAGATTCCAAGAGTGGGAAGGCTTGAGAAGATGACATGGAGAGTCAACCCAAGCTCCTTCCTGCTGCACTTTCCCCACGTACATAATTCATTTTTAAGTGTGCTTGATTTTAATGGTGCATTGTACGTGGACTTTGAGGAACACCAACCACGTTTGTACGAACTCAGAGTCATCACTCCTGCAACGAGCATCTGGGCCAGCAATTATCCATCAAAATATTTTGAGTTACGATGCTGCATTGTGACTCTTGCACCCCCCCCACCTATGAATTCCTCACTGTTGTTTTTAATATGCAATTTCAAAACTAAGCTTGAATAATTTTGGTTTCGCCCTCAAGCACGTGTATAGTTCAAAAAAATATACAAGCTGGGGTTTGTGACCAAAATTATTCTCCTTTTGTGCATTCTCAGCCAGCAAAATATAAGGAACAAGTGTTGGGTTTAAGCTGAAGAAAAGTACCTGTAAGTAACGCACAGACAGAGTTCTTCATTATACTGTCAGAATTTCCTTGAAAGGAATTTCATCACAGCATGATTGAACTATCCAGCAGAATAATATTAAAGTAATAAACTATACAAAAGTGTATGTTATGGTGCACTTGATAGATAAGTTGGACGCTCTGAGAAGTTATTGCCACGTTCTCCACTTAGTATCACAACACCTAACTGCAACTCCTAACCTTAACTACTCTGCCCTTTAGTCATTTTTATGGCTCGCTGGAAAAATAAAGCTGTCTGCTGTCACTGCAGACGCTTCTGGGAGGTAGTTTCTGACATAGACAAAGACTAAAATAGGTAACTTTTATATATACATAATACCATCACTTTTACAACTCAGAGACTTTCAGAGTTAAATTAAGATTCTTGCTCAAGAGCTAGTTTCTGAATCAAAGCTAGAGCAGCAAATTGGTGAACAAATGGAAAGGAGTTATGAATCACTTTCTTAAACCTGGGTGCATATGTTTCATGATTTGCTTCTCTGAAGCTTTCCGTTCTCTGGAATTTTCTTGATTTCTACAATGTTACTTATTGGTGTGTTTCATTCCACAAAAATAGAGTATTTAAAACCAACAGAAAGCTGTCTACTTTGCAACACACCTTTAGAGACAAAAGGGATTTGGAAAGTATTGATCTTTGTTGCTTAGAACACATCACTTCGCCGGCACGTTGGGGTTCTGCTGGGAGAAGGGGAGCTGCCCACGTGCTGCTGAGGGATCCAGGTCTCATCCCTCCTGTGGGAATCACAGGAGAGCCAGGGAGCAGGGACACACGGCAGCAGTCAGAGCTGGAAGAAAGGCTGCAGCTAAATTTAATTATTTAAGGGAAGCAAAGAACAGTTTGTGACTTCACAAAATGAAATTTGTCTTACAGCTATAAAAGGTGAATTTAAGACAGGTGCCAAAGACAGTAATCCCCGCCAAGGAGGAGGAGATTTAGTTAACTCAGGTCATACGAGAATAAAATAACAGGGAGGGGAAAAAAACAAACTCCAAAACTTCAAAGCAGTCTGTTTTCATACAAGGTGTTTCTAAATAGCTGACCAGCGTTCACTTGGCAGCATTTCTTGGCATATAGAGATATTTACATGAATCACAAATAATTTATGGCTGGAAGTACAGAAAACTCACCAATGTTAAGTGTTCACCTACCTTGCTAGAACTGTAAATGTTTACAAAAACTGGAAAGAAGACATCTGCTGAGCCTAACACATCGGGAGTTTAGTGAAACAGTTGAAAAATCTATCCTTGCTGGAATTTTTAGTTGATGTTTCTAGTACGATCTTCGCAGGATTGATTTGTATGCTTATATATAGAGAGATGCCTGATTCTGAAGTATCTCGTGACATATTAAGGTCTGCTACATAAGAGAGTCTTGATAATCACTAAAACAGAATGCAGACAATATCCTAGCACACATATCTGCTTCTTCTCCTCTGCTGGAATAAGGCTGGCAAAGGAGCTGAGGAACTGCAGCAGTCCCTCGTCTCGGTGACTCTTCTGGAGCATAAGCTACAGTCACACTGCAAGTGAACCCTCATTGCATCACAGAGTCTCAAAATGAACAGTAATCTCTATTTTTACTTGGGAGAAAACAGACTGCATAGCTCATCTGTTCAGCTATATTTTATTCCCAGCTGCTTTTTATGTCCTTGTTTCAGATAAAAAGATACTGGAATCTTTCAAGTGCCTCCGAGAGCCCACTTTGCCAATTCTTCTGCAAAGGAGGTTTGCAAGCCCTGGGAACTGAAGGGCTAACCTGCATTACGGAGGACATACTCAGTTCTTAGACCTGGCAACAGAAAAAATCCCAAAAAACTAGAAATAATAAGTATAGCTCACACCTACAGATTGTTGAGCCTATGACAAGACATTAAATTATATCTAAACACAGAAGAATAAAAGTTGTGCCGATAAGCACATACTAGTTTAAAGCCACAAGCTGACCCCAAAGAGGACGAGCTAAGAATCTCAGCAGTAGACACCTAAAGCAAGCTGTCAGCTCTGACAAGGCAGCTGGGCAGGATCTGCTCTGGCAGAGGTTTCCAGCAGCAGCCTAACCTGACACAGGTCTGTGAGAAAGCCCAGACTGCCACCTTTTCCCTTAGTGATACTAACATTTTCAACACAAACCGTTTTTAATGTCACAGTGCTCTCATGTGCAGTACCTGAAGGCTCTTCCTACTGCTATTCATCTGTATTTTTAAAATTAGATGTACAAGAACAGATTTATAAAAATCCATTCAGATGCTAAATAAGCAGCCGCGTTTCTAGAAGCGGCTCCCATTCAGCAGTGAAGCAAACAGAGCCTCCAGCGCCTATTCCCAACTGAACTTCAGAAATCTTCATTTGTATGCCTGAGCAGGAGCTAAAAATTATCCTGTGTCCAAATATCCAGTTCAAGGATCAATTGTCTGCTCACAGACAATACTCGACTCAAAATTAATCTCCTTTTTTCTCCACTCTTCCCAATTTCAGCTCTGTCATAACACATTCCTCCACCAAAGCACCAGCAATTCCCAAGCAGCAGCAACCTTTCCTTTATAAGAACACATCCATAACAAACACAATTTTACCCTGACACAGGGGAGCTGGGATTTGCCAGCAAGAAAAGCCACACAACATCACAATACACCCAAACAACACTGGGAAACATTTAATATTTTCAGTAAGCAACGTTCCATGCAGGCATTAAAAAGGAGATGCTCTTATTTTGTCAGGGCTTTGTTGCTTTATTGAAAGGCCACCATAAGCACCCTGCTTCTGATGAGCAAAGACTGCATCCAGGAACCCTTCAGTGAAGATGAGCAGTGTTTCTGAGTGGAAATGAACGTTACTTAAACAAAGGACGTGGGGCAACAAACAGCGTTACGCCCCCGAAATGCAGCCCCTGAAGCTTTGACCCTCCCATTCCTGCACCATTTGGAAATTTGTAATGTATAAACTGTGAGCAGACAGCAGCTCCACAGGAACTTAGAGCGTTGTTCTACTTAAAAGCTCTTGGACTCAGCAGAATAAACAGGAAAGAAAGAGTTGACAGTGGGCTTCCTTCCCAACACACACACAAATCCAACACAGAGGCTGGGGCAAAAAAGCCTATATGTAGGGTAGGAACATGAGGGGCAGAGGTGTCACCTTCCGCTGCAGAATTAAAAATGAGTCTCCAAATATCTGTGTCAGTTAAAAGCCACCTCCTCTTATTCTTTCCTTCTTGTTTCATCTTAAAACTAAAAAAAGAAAAGAGAGCACTGGCCAAATTGCAGACCCAGGATGCAGAGAAGATGCCTGCCACTCAGGAACAAACCCAAGCTTATTAAGACTACTGAACACCAGAAAAAAATATAAGAAAAGAAAAATTGTATTTCTCATATTGCTCAAAAAATTATTTCCCTCAATGAAAGCTATCTTATTAAAAGAATTAGAAATTAAGTATATAACCAGGTGTGAGACGACCCACTCACAAATGTATAGTATAATCTTTCATTTAGGTCTAAAGTGTCGTAACAGATGGAGTCCCAGTAGTCAAAAATCAGAATCTTATGCTCATTGCCAGCTATTAAACTTATGCTAATATATGACACTATGAAGCAATACATTATTCCTAAGATTGTTCCAGTTCATGATGGTATTTTACAATACTATACGTGGAAAAAATTTTGAAAAATCATACTTTGAGGAACACCAAAAAGTAAGAGGATGATGCAATATTTCAGCAATAAAGAATTCTAAACTCTTTTTAAAATCAGAGAGGTACAATTTGTGCTTACTTAAAAAAACAAACAAACAAAACAAAACAAAAAAACACCAAAAAAACCCCAAACAGCTCTGGATAAGCCAAATACTACTTCTCTTAATATCTCAACCAGCAGCCACCTTCTATATTAGTGTGCAAAAAGCTCATTGAGACAAAATAAGGCAGTTTTCTTAAAAACACCCCATCCATCCACCAGGCAAGGCCAGGCAGGTAACTGGACTTTCTGTCTTCATTTACTTACCCATCTCGCTGTCTCCTTTATTTAAGACTGGCTGCAGGGCTGCTGACTCACAAATCAGTTCAAGCTGATCACAGCAGGTGACAGCAGATTCAGCTCTGTTTGTTTGGCCTTGGCCCTCATATTCAAGCCTACAGCTGGTTGTGGGTAAGCAATTTGTCTGACATCATTCAAGCTTTAGTAAGAATTTGAGATTTTTCTTCCCTCCTAAAAGTAATTTTCCCAAATAATTACATTTTTTCTGAATAGCTGAGGTTCAGTGCTTATAAATACGTGGTTTGAGTGTTCATACAATACTTTGGTATGGTTTTGTTATTATTTTTGTTTCTTAAATCGTTCATTGTGAAAGTTGGTTGGGTTTTACTATACAATTTGTAAATGCTGTGTTCTTTACAGGAAAATAATGCAGGTAGACTAAAATGAACATAATCAACCAAGACTTAGTTACAAAGACCACACAAAGTGTGGAAGCTACACCACTTTTTCTGTTGTCAGTCCAGTTCTTGCAGAAGACTGAGGACATGAATACGATAGGGAATTTCCTGGATTATGTCACCAAATCCTATGGGCTGCACAAAAAGATGCAACTTTATTTTGGTTTGAGGGAGAACCAACCACTTTTTCAGATCCTGACCTCTCTTGTCTGTGGCACACACACAAGTAAAATTTGAGGTGAAGGTCCATGATTCATGCAGTGAGTCCCTGGGAATGCAGAAGCACTGATTAGAGCTGTGTGCGGGGCCTCCAAAAATGCTTAGGACAGGTCCACAACCAGCTGAGCAGATGCCTTTAGTGAAACACTGCCCACAAGAGTTTAGGAAAGCTGTTGTGACTGCAAGTTCTCGTCATCGTGGGACTCATCTAATGACTGCTGAAGTCAATAGAAACACAGGCCAAGGGCAGGGGATGCTGGCTTCATTAAGACTGCCAGTCAATCTTACAAGATACTCCAAAGATTCTTCTGAGGTCTCTTAAAGCCTTTGTTCAAATAGGTATTTGGTCAATAAATGAGGCTGTCAACTTGCAATCATTTAGAACAATCACTTCTTTTCCAAACAAATGAAACAGCAATTTCTTAAAGGCAATTCATACTTGTTTTTACCACTTGCTACAAGAAGACGCCACAAATACAATTAGTTAATTGGAACCATGGAAGGCTGACATCATTTTCCAGTATTTCTATCTCTAAGGGAAGCCCTTGTAAAAAATGATACCACGTATCTTCCTTTTCCATCCCATTGGAGCAACTCATCAATGGCCATAATAAATAATCTGGAAACATAAGAAACCCAAGTGGTGTGGGGAACGATCACATTCCCATTTCACAGTCTAATCTGTACTGCATCAAACAGGATCATCTAGAAATTATGGAATAAATTCCCCTGAAGGAAATTCTGCTTGGAGCAGCAATAGAATATTTAACCTTATGTCATGAAAAAAGCCAAGAACACATAAAAAAATATTTAAGAAAAACACCTACAAACAAATTCTTGTTATTCTTTGCTATTCAAAGAAAACAACACAATACAGAAACGCATTTATCCTTCAATAATGCATTTTACTTCTGAGTTATCCATAGTCACATCCAGCACTTCAACAAAGAGGAAGGAAGACAGGGTTTAATGAGGAGGTTTAATGATGAGCACACTGAAAATGAAGAAAATCCTTCCCATGAAGACAAATTGAAAGCAAGCTCAGAACTGGGAATATTGTGATGGAGATCTTGAAATCCAAAAGTGAACCCAAGTGGCATCAGACAACCTTTGGAAAACAGGAATATTGATCCCCAAACCATCTACAGGGGGAATCAGGACCTGATTTAGATCTACGCTACATCCCTTGTTTTCCGTAGAATGTTACTGGATTATTAGCCTCAGACTGCTTTTTTCCTGTCGAGGTATTTCTTGGCGTTGTATGAGCACAGTTAATACTTTTTAATATTAAAAAAAAAAACCACAACTTTTCCTCAGTCTACATGCCCACTTATAAATTTGATCTCTTTCATGTTTCTTACAAAACTGTGCCTCTTTTCAGGGCAGCCAAGCTGAGTTCCAGCTTACAAATGTATTTATTGAAAGAAGTACAGCAATAACAACTGTTTTTTTGTCTCTGGGAGAAAAGGCTGCCTAGAGCCAATTATTGTTTATCATTCCAGATACACATTTTATGATCACTGTGTTAAAAAAAAAAAAAAAAAAAAAAAAAGTTTAAGAGTAAGGAGCCAATTTAATATCTTCAAGTCCAATCACACTGAAAAGGATCCCTTACTTGTATTTTATGTTGCTCAGCCTAATTGTCAGGTTGTATTAATTTTGCATGCTAAGCTGGAAACATTAGGCACAGGTTTCTCCTTGGGAGAGCAGCAAAGCTAAAAACAGCACAGGCACCAGAGGAAACCGTGTTTATAATTGCTCTATTTCTTAGTTGGACTTTGTCAGCTCAACTTGGGTGGCAGAATGACACAGAGAGAAAAAGCTCACTTTGATTTGGAAAAGGTTGTTTGCAGGTGTCAAAACAAAGTCTACTAGGAAACCAAGGGAAAAATTAAATGCTGGGAGCCATTATTGCAGGTGTGCTCTACTGAAAATTATCGTCCTTTTGTTTTTGTCTCAGTAAATATGTGGTGCAGTCGAGGCCAAAGGTAGCCTGGAAGGAACTTAAAATACTCTAAGCTTACAGTGAAGCTCAAATTTAAATTTCGTGGTGCAAACACACAGATTAGAAATTATTCATCCTTCTCACCGAAGCTGGGAATGCAATACAGGCTGGAACCAACAGGCGCTGAGGACTCAACGTGCACCAAGAGGCATTTCTGATGCTGCACGGATCTCACTTGCAGCTCAGAATAAACACTCACCTCCAAGGCTCCTGCAAGCAATTAGTGCATGTTGGCAGCCCACCTCCCCACGCAGGAGAAAACATTTCTAACACGTGCCAAGGGTGGCTGCCAAAGCCACCCCACAGCCAGCAAAGCACTGGGCTACCCCACGGCGAGCAAAGCGCCGGGTTCAGGAGCTCAGCCAGGGACCCAACCAGCCAGAGGAGACCACTGGCTTGATGGAGCTGGGCTATCCACTAAGCCCAGTTCAAGTCTGGGCTTACGGTTGGGACAGAACAACTCTTGCACTCTTGATCTAGGACCCATGTTGACTCAAAGATGAAAAGCGGGTGTCTGCAGGGTGTTGCAGAGCACTGGCTGGAGGAGTAATTGCTCCTACGGTCCCACAGCCAGGCTTTAGGGCAGAGATTGCCTTTTTCTGAGATCTCTTTTACCTGGGGAGAAAAAAAAAAGATCTTCTGGAGGACTTCAAGATCTGTCATCTAGCCTGAAGCTGTATCTCCTGCAATAACCTGGAACTAGAGCCTTTGATGCAATCAGATTCATATCGATTCAAAAAGTATTAAATTATGAATGATTAAACTGTTCCTCTGCTCCTTCAGAGCCTGAATTTTTGATAAAATATCCTCATCTAGTAGATCAGCCTTGGGGCTACCAGATGAGGTAGGTGGATTCTTAAGAATCTGGATAGCAGTGGGAGGAGTCCATAAAAAAATATGGTAACACCACCGGTCAACTGGACACTGGGCTACCAGTCTAGGGGCAAAACCCCTCCAATTCTACAACTACTGGAATTCTCTGTAGAGAAGAATCTCAGCAGAAATGAGAGAGACACAGTGCAGAAGGATCAGGGGACATGCCACGAGCATCCTTTGTATGAGTCAGTATGGACATGGATGTTCCTGCCACCGTGACACACTGGAAGTGGGGCTGAACGCTAAATGGGGCGCCCTCAACAGAAGAGAGATGGCTTCCATAACATCCAGCTGTGAATTGTAATTAAAAAATACACACAGGCTTCTGCACGAGAGGAACAAAAGAAAAGATATACTGAATACACCGAGCAATCGTTCCCAACAAAGATTCAATACAAATATACTTCAATAGAATGAAGCAAGAGACCTGAATCCACAGGTTCAGAGTTGAATTAAGTTTTAAGTTGGGGTTGTCTTTCTGTGTTTGCTTAGCTCAAGATATTTAATTCCGTGCAGCACACATTGACTCTCCAGGGGTGTTCATAACAGCAAATTACTTCAGTTGTCTATAATGCTGAAACTGGAGGAGCTGATGCATCACCAGGTGTCCCTAAAATCCCTTCCTAAAGCACACAAAATCTGGAAATCCACTGTCAGCTTCCTTACCTGTCCCGCAGCCACTGGACTAGCCCACTTACGTCACTCCTAAACTAATAGCTTTAATTCTAAGTACCTCTTTATTACCTTATTTACAAGAATTAAAAAAAAAAAAATGGTCAGAAAAAGAGGAAACTTCATTTTTGCAACCCGCCTCCTCCTTAAGCCCAAAAGAAATCAGAACGATGAAAGCATGTTAAGTAAATTCATATCTTTTCTGAACCAGGAAACCACTGACCCAGTGCAGAGCCCCACGACAGCACGTGAAAGAAAGGCACAGCCTAATTTCTGCATATTTTGATTAAAAGTTTTACTTGTTTTTGATGTAACAGGCCAAAAATCAAGGTTAATCCTCCTCATAGCCAGGGTCATTTACTTCAAAAAGCTACATACTCATAATCATATTATTTCCTTGTATTAACTGGCAGTTTTACATCTTATTTTCTACGTATCCAGTGATCACTAGGACAGCTGCCAAAGGTTTTACTGCAACTCCTGGTTTAGAAACCCCCTTAAATTGTTAACATTGTAGCTGGAAACTGGTATGGTACCACCTCAACGCTGCGTTATGGCAGCCACCACAACTACTGATGTTACATCTCCAAATAACTTTCACTGATGTATCAAAAATCAATACCAATAATCTCATGAAGCGTAATATCTCCCAGATTACACCAATACTCCACCACTTCCCTATTAAAACTCTTTTCCTTGTACTAAAAACACACATTTCGCCCCAAAAGAGAGAGAACTTGAGACACCATTAGCTTCTAAAGGATTTTTCTGCCCCGTTAATAGCTTTTTGTCATGCAGCACACCAAAGAAAATGATCTACGACAATCGAAGCACAGTTACGACAGGTGGACAACCTGTGGCATATTAAAAAGTATAGTTGGAATAGCTTTAAAATTTATGGCTTAATTATAAAAACACAATTTAAAGCTCATGAGAGGGAAGCAGAGGTAGGCCCTTGGAAGTTACTTTCATTCCGGCAAAATTTATGGCAATTAAGACTGCAGAAATAAGCTATAAAGAAAGTTCAGTAGTACTTTGAGGTCTACATTTATGTCCACTACCTTTATGTATATTTTTACGCATGGAGCTACCACGGAACTGTCACAGCTCTTTGGAGCCTGGCCTCCACCAGGGCTCGCTGGCAGCCCAGTCATGGCTGAGCCAGGACCCTGCTTAACAAAAAGGCTTAACCTTTAGGTTTTAAGCTTTTATACAAAATTCCCCACAAAACACTACAAAAAAATGTCATAATTTATGCAATATTCATGCAACTCCACAGCATAAACTTGAAAGCGACCAACATCACACCGCAAGACCGAGTCCCTGCTGGAGCCTACGCTCTGACCAGAAATCAGGTCCAAAAACTACGTCTTGAATTTGGGTCACCAGCTGCAACAGGACATAATTCAGACTTCCCATAATGCTCAGGTAAATTTAATCACTGCATAAAAGGGTACATTTCAAACACCCTCACCAATAAAAAGTATTAGAAGTGAAATGCCAGTAACATTTTCTAAACAGCAATCGAGCGCCTTGGTTTATGGAGCAGAACCTTCTCATGAGTCAGAGAATCCTCTCATCTCTGAGCACAAGACTTTCTGGAGGGTTAGATGAAATCCAGGATGATCTGTTGTTGTGCTCCTGAGACATGCCAGTGGCACTCCAGACCAGCAGCACGGTGATGCCAGTGCTCACTGTGCCATCACTCAGCAGAGGCAGGACGCAGAGGGCAGAACTGATGCAGGGCAGATTTTGGGGCAGGGCTCTCTGGAGGACAGCTCATGGCTCGCAGGAAAAAGAAAGGGTGACACAGCTACTTCCTGTGTTATCTGGTTGTTACTTTTTTTGTTAAGTTTTTATTTGGTTGCAATTTCAGAAATATAATTAACAGTCCCCAGGCAAAACTGAAGAGGTGGAATACTAATGGAAATTTTAATCTTCAGCATAAGAAATCAAAAACATTTGAATAGCCTACATACACACATATCCATTATTTAACACTTGAGACCAATTCAAATGTAATATTTTCTTACCACCCAGGTCTCCATTTCTTTCTACAGTGAAATCATTTTAGCAATTCCATTTCTGTGCCCCCCCGTCCCTCTGAGAGACATTATATTGGCGAGTGTCATGTTTGTAGAGGTAAGAATAGTAATCTTAAACCTCCAGGGTTGGTTTGTGATGGGGTAGGTGGGATATTTCTGTGTTAAATTTATTTATTTAGGTTATGGTCCTTACAAGCAAAGTAAAATAATCCTAGAATCCTCATACAAAAGCTGGTGCTGCCTCAAAGAGCTATTTTACTTGCTCTCTTTATTCCATTCTTCGGCTCCAAGATGACTGCAACATTCAGTGCTTTCCAGCTATGTTTCATCTTGTCTAGCACAGATATCCTGAAAAAAAAGTCTTAAATATTCTGTCTGCTGACTATGCTGTGGATGAGCGAGGGAGTCACAGGTAAGGCTGAGCTCATGGTACTGTCCCTTGCTGGACTCCAGCCACACACTGTATTTTGGAGGACGCTACAACGTCCCACGCCAGGTTGCCTATATATATATGCGAATATATACACATACCACTGGTACATATACTTCATATATTAGCCAGACGTATTGAAGGTGATTGCCCAACAGAAAGCTCATCAATTACAGCTGGGTATCACTCGTTTGATGGCTGAGAAAGTACCACTGACCATTTATCCTTCAGTTTGGGTTTACGAAAGGTGTCAAGGGTGACAGTGACACCCATCACAGAAGTGAAGGAAGGAGAAGCAGAGAAGATAAAAAAAAAAAAAAAAGAGGAAGAAAAGAAAAATGAAACAGGAAAAATGGAGGAGGATAAAAATAGAATAAAGAAAAGAAATGGGAAGTATAACAACTTCACTGCAGGTGTGAATTGCTGTTCCTTGGTGTTACATCTCAGTAAACAGAATAAATGCTTGGTGGTGTGTGACTGCTTTCCAATCAGCGAGAGCAACGTGCTGTGACTAGTAATGGGTCATCCTTCTGCCTGCCTTTCTATGGGGGAAAAAACAATGACAGCGACTATGGCAGACCTGAACCGAGGAAAGGATGGCTGGTCCACGCATTAGCTCAGGAAACTGCCTAATTTCCTAAGTTAAAATCATCATTACAGTTTAAACTGAGTTTTACAATGGATGTGACTTGTTTGTAAAAAACACTATAGATGCTAATTAACCCTTTCACCACACCCTTCAGAGGTAGGAGCACTACCCATAGCGTTCCCCCGGCAGTTTTACTCAGATTGTCATTTATCCCATAATATAATAAAATCTCAGCAGAATCAGTGTGTTTCCAGACAAAGACATGCTAGAGGATCAGAGTTAACGATGTCTACAGGTGCTCTATGCTCTCAGTAACTATGCCATTTAGCAAAAAAAGGCATTTAAATAGATACAACTGCCACAAGCACTTACATGCTTAAAAAACCCTTAACATGCACTAACAGTAGGAACCACCAGCTACAGTAAGAACCATATCGCGGAAGCCTGAGTCCACAATCCTTCTCCACCACCCATGACATTCACTGTCAGGTTTTTTTATTTCTGGTAAGAGAATTCCCATTTCCTAGAGGAAGGGCCCTTCTTTTACCACATAGAGCTGCATCATTGCCTAGAAGGGTTAGATCCAGCTCCTGCTGCCGACAGGGGACAGGGGTTTACAGCAAAGAAAACCCGTTTGGGTATCTGGTTCCCGCATGAGCTGGCCCTGAGGACCCGGAAACTTGAGCACAGCTCAAAGGAGGTGGATGGAAGTTTTACCTGAATGTTGAACGGTGATGAGTTGTCCTATCACCAGCCATTTCTTATCTGCTCAGAGAGTCCTCTCCCCCATCTTCTACTACTTAAGGTAGTGGTTTAACTTCTCTAACAATAAGAAACCCCAGTTACTACAGAGCTCTGAATGATACTGAATCAATGTCAACTGCTCAAGTTCTTTCTCATACAGCAGCATGACGATGGAAAGAAAGGGAAATTTCCTTCTTGTGATCTCACCAAATCCAGATCTTGTTAGAGAGCTACAATATTCAATTTTGTGAGTTGAGTTTTAAATTCTTCCTGTAGACAACACAGCGCAGGCACTCCCCCAGGCCTACAGAAACCTTGGCAATCACTAGTTCGCTGGTGTACTAAGTTCTTCTTAGCCTGTATTTGTAAAGGTAGACACAGAATTATGTGAAACCAAATACTATTTTTCCATGATGGCAACTTACTGCCTCAGGTTGCCACCTTAGAGAGAGAAATTGGATGTAAATAATGTCACTTAATGTACCAAACAACATTTCTATGCAGTAAAATCCTCCCTTCTGATACTAACTGCCTCCTCTCTTTTATAGGCTAACACTTAGCAATTAAGCCACTGAACATCTGGGCTTCCGATCGCTCAGTAATCATTTAAATCAAAAAGAGGATCCACTGAATGCATCTACGGGTCACAATGTGGAAGAGAAGCCCAAAGCAAAATGTCTGTGGCACAGTTTGGAAACAGCTGATGCCTCTTATTCAAAATTTACTAAAGCAGTGGAGGAAGCTGAGCATCCCGATGATTTATGTGGATAAATAACTTAGTGAGATGCAAAGGTTTGCACATCTTTATTACAATAAAACAACACCTGGTGCCCTTTTGTTACCATCTGCATGTTCAAAATAATTTGGTCAGCATTATTGGCTTGGAAGATAGCCAGAGAGTCAAATTATTCACTAAACGGTGTGTGTGAACTGAGGAATTACAAGCAGGCTCTGGAAGTATGCTCACAACAAAACTTTACCACGTTGCTGGAGCTGACGGCTTCACAGCAGCAGGAACAGAAGGACTTCGTTTATCTACAGAGTTTAATTACTAACTGCTCCTTGATGGGCCTCACCTCCCCGCATCTCCCACCGGGGGGAGAGGACATCCCAGTCAACAGTTGGTCCTTAATAACGTCTGTGTGGCCACGCTTAAGATGCCTAGTTGTTTCAGGAGAAAAAAAAAATTAAAAATAAAAAA